>JANWGL010002764.1:845-12217 GCA_025200755.1 Ceratobasidium sp. C01 | reverse complement strand
ATGCCATTCCTGGTACGCCTATGGGGCCAGGTTATGATACAGATGGGTACGAGAGCGAGGACCTCAAGTATAGCAGGCCCATGTACCAGTCTTAACTTCACGCTGAGGCTTCCCGAACTCACTCTATGTAGACACAATTACAGTATCATTGCGTTGTTAAGATTTTGTTCTTTGATTTGTTTTTTAGTACTCCTTTACAGTATTCATACTAGTGCTTCATTTTTAATCTCGAATTTGTAAATAATTGGCCGTTTCATGAAAGAATGTCCCCTTGCGTCGGTCGCCGGCGGGACGGGGGACCCATCAAAAATTCACGTCGCGTCGATCTCCCAGGGGACGGGGACCGACGTTAAGGTCGAAATAGTAGAGTAGTCTTGAGGGAGCTGTGAGTAATTTTTGTTATTCTTAAAGTATCATTATAACCCTGAGACCGGCTAGTTTCTTGAAGGATGCATCGAACAACGGCCAGACCTTTACCACGGAGAGCTCCAAGAGCTTCTTCATTGACGCTGTGGGGTTTGGGCTTCCGAAGCAACTATTCGACGTGCACTCTGGCGCCGGGGCCTTACCTACAAAAAGCTATGTAGGTCTAGGCATAAATTAAGTTACTATTATACTTATGAGTGTGTCTTGAGGTCACTCGACCCGCAGCTGAAAGGGATGAGGAAGACCGAGCACTGTACCAATGGATTATTGGGACGGGCTACCGAGCCGACCAGAAGGTTTTTGTTGATGAGAGTGGATGTGACCGACGGACTCCTCGTCGAGCCTATGCATGGGCTACGATTGGAGATCGTGCTAGTATTTGTGGCTCATTTATCCGCGGCAAGAAGTAAGCACCATTTAGTCTTAGCACTTGTTCACTGAACTTAATGTAGGATAGGTTTTCTATCTTACCGGCTCTTTCTTTAGATGGTATACTGCACTGTACCATCTGCGAGGGTGCGTATACGAGTGTTTTATTCAATGATTTCATTAGGGGACTACTGGACGAAATGAACCCGTTTCCGGGCCGTAACTCGGTGATTGTTATGGACAATGCGAGCATCCACAAAATCAGTTGAGCTCCGGAACATAGTGGAAGGTCGGTGAGTTGTACTTCATGTTCTCCCCTCGACAACTCAAATAACCTCTATTTGTAGTGGGATGCGGCTTGTGTTTCTTCCGTCCTATTCTCCAGATTTAAATCCAATTGAAGAAGCTTTTTCATCTATAAAAGCTTGGATACGACGCAATCATCGCGAGGTCTCCCATCATCTCTCTGGCGTGCCGGGTACCGACCCAATCGACATTCTCTTGAGAGCAGTCTATAGTATAACACCAGCCCAAGTGTACGCATGGTACCGGCACTCGAATTATGTCATGTAGTTAAGTAACATGTTAAATATGATATCTCTCCTATTTTTTACAAATCGTATCCATCTTCACCTGCCGAGAAACTCGGGTTGCATGTTTGTGCAATTCACGGGCAACTGGGGGGAACATCCCAGTTTCCTTGGTGAGTTCTTCAGGCGTGACCTCAGCAATCTCATTGATGTACTTATAACCACTTTCGTGGAGCCTAGACGCATAGGCGGGGAAGTTGTGTGCTGGTTTGGCAGCATCAAGAGACTCCAAGGACTCCTCCACTAGTGGGTATACAACTAACAGTGACTCGGTATCCTTCTCCGTAAGTGTCGCAACCAAGTCCGATGGATCTGGGAGCTCCGGAGAACCAGAGAGTGAAGTCGCAAACGGATCGGGAGTGGGCAGCGCGAGAGATGAACGAGTACGGGATTCGGCAACAGTTTGTAAGCCATCATCCCTACCACTGCTCTGAGTGTCTAAATGATGATCCAGTGCCAGCGAATCACTTCGGGCTCTCTTTGTTGTCTTGTCATCGGAGAGGAGGCAAGACGGGGGGTTGAACTCGTCGGCATTGCCTTGGATCTATGTTTGCTTAGGTTAGTACGCAAATAGAGAGTTTAAGCATTACACTTACAATTTGGTTTACCCATCGTCCAATATAGCCAAGACTGATACCTTTATGGCTCCCATCCCTACGAACCAAAAAATACTGCGCCGATCCATTGCGGCTGTGGGCCTCGCAATGGGTCTGATTCTTGACTCTCTCAAAAACTCCATACGACAACCTATTCTCATCTGACAGTCCACCCACTGCTGATTGAGCAGCGTCGTCCTCTCTGCTACGTTTCTTCCCAGCCTGAACAGCGGCCTTTGAGGCCTTTGCAGCTTCAATGGCACTCTGACAGGTAGCATGTGAGTATTCACATTGATATAGAAACTAGTAGCGTATACTTACCTGACTTTGTACCTCTACTGTGACGGCAACAGCTCGAGCACTCTGAATCGCCTCACAGACGTTTGTAATGAAAGTCGCCCATCCTTCGGCGTTCGTAATTGTAATCCACTGTCGTGTACGAGCACGCGATGAACGAGCCTCAAGGCGATTGGTCTCCGGTGATTGGTTCAGTACCGTAGAGGCGAGTGAGTGGAGATTGTGTGTGGACGTGACACTGAGCGAGTAGCGCTCACGGGGATGTCGGAGTCAGAACGGCGTTTGTTTACAGACCTGTGATTACGGAATATTATTCCGGCGTGTCACGTGAGTATCCATCGTCCATTTCCCTCCGCGTCTCGTCCCACCGCCACTCAGATCTGTTACGCACTGGCTGATGTTACTAAGAAGCAGAATAAACGAAAAATTCATTTTGAAGACGTACATCTCACCCTAGGAAACGACTGATCAATACCTTTGACAAACTCGACTATTTGCATGCCAATCATCTTGCCATTTCGTTGACCAGTTTCTTGCGCGTAGTGCTTGTATTTGTCTATGCTTTCTCTCCTCAGCTCGGCTCAGTCGCACTATATTCTGTGGACCAGTGCCTTCGTTTCGGACAATATCTCGAGCAAACAGTCTAACAATAACCTTAGCTTCCCAAAGCGGGTTTCGTTCATGGTATGTATTCCAAGACCTTCCCGCTCGTTGGACGTATCCCGCACTCGGTCGATCTCTACATCGATCAATGTATCCAAGCTTTTGAAGGCTATGAATAGTTTGGTTATATATCATTCACGTTCAGATAAAGGATTCGGTCACATACTCGCACTCGTGGGCAACTATTGGAACAAAACATATCCCTCTCGCCTGACGCACCCTCTGGTCGACCCCCCCATCTCACCTTGATCTTTCTCCCCGGTGACTATAATTATATAAATGCTGTCATCATCTTTAAACTACTCTGAATGAAGCCCGATAACACAGCGTTCCATATTGTCCTGATAGCCCTGAACGCGGGCCAGGCACCTCAGTGACCAAGGTATAGTTGCGGAAGCGATACCCCAGCATGTATGCGAACCGATCAAATGAAACTCGGGCATACCAATGGATGAAATGTCCTTTATAGCCCGTGTGGTAATAAGAGCAAACACGAGATGATATGAAGTGACACGTATGATACTCGGACCCAAACAAAGTAGATACCGTGTATCAGTGCGGCACCTGCCCCAGTTGGGAGTCTCAACAAGCCTATGTGGATCTTGGGCTACGAGTCATTCTTATAGGCCGCATAGGTCGTCTTTTTCACTATAGTACCGATGCTTCGCTTTCTCAGCTAGATAATCATAGACCCAGCAGACTAAAGGCAGTGTAGCAGCCGCATAGGCTCGGCGGGGGCATCAAGCACAAATAATTCCCTTGAGCACACGGCCGGCCTTGTCCTTCAGATAGTGTGATTGAGAGTTTTACCAATGACAGCCGTTCACTATTAAAATTAATCAAGTTGAGACAACTGAGACGTGCACATATTAAGCAGCTAAACAAACGCAGGATAGCGATTGTAAAATTCAACACGAACCACAGACGCAACGACTAACAAAAGATAAGTGCAAAACAACATGATACAGGCCAATGAATAAGCTAAACGGGCGCTACACGGTTTCAGATCGAGCTACGACATTCGCCAGCTACGAGGACGTACTCAAATGCCGAGTGATTCCAGCTATGTACCGAGTCATCGCCCTGAATTAACCGAGGAAAATAGAACAACTCACAGTAGCTAGAACCGACGCTGCGTTCGGCCTAGCGCACGGATTGTGATTCCAGCAAGCCAGCAGAAGCGACCACATGGGCTCCGCTATCAGGTCCCACTCGGGTAGTTCCTTCGGGCGTTTTGGGAACGTTTGCGTGTGGATAGCGCGATAGACGCCCATGTCCTTTTTGAATTCCGCGTATGGCACGTTGCCAGTGACAATTTCCTGTGCAATGTCAGTTGGCGGGATTACAAATTCGGCATAATCACTTCCAAGCATCGTCTAGTGGGAAGGTAACTAGCGTTGAGTCATATATGGCCCAGCTCAGCATTACTCACCATTCCGAGCGCATACACGTCCGCCTGCTGACTCCTTGTGACAGGAGCCTGCGGTATACCTTCTTCATTTGCATCATCCTCGTCCTCCGATTGGAGAAGCTCGGGGGCCTATCATGGACTCGTAAGCGAGCTGTTAGGCACCGGATAGAGTGCCCACCATCCACCGCAATGTTCCTCCCCCGCGTCTGGTCGTTTCGGAGAACCGAAGAGAAGTCTCGAGCATCATGGAATAATCGAAGTCAGTGATATTGAGGATACCATCTTCCGACATCAGAACGTTGCTCTAGACAGGAGCACTGAGATCGTGGAGCCCTGTGGAGAAAGTGCTGAAAGACCTACTGCTTTGAGGTCGCCATGAACCTGTGACCACAGGTCATCCTTCAATACATAATGCGAGACAGGATACTCGTACCATTCCTATACTGTGAAGATATACCACGCCAGATGCAAGTTGAACGCACTGCAACATGAGTGTGAGATGAATGAAACTGATTAGCGATGCCAAACACACCAATGGGTGGCGCTCCACCTCAGGGTGAGCTGCAATGTATTTCTGAAGGTTTCCTTCCTTCATCCATCGAGAGACCATACCCAGACCACCCTGGAAGACAACAACGCCTAGTAGCTCCTGGATGTTGACGTGTCGAAGCTTCGACCAAATGTAAAGCTCGCGAACGGCACGCTGGAGGGTAGTGGTATCGTCAGTCAACAACCCAGCACTTATGGAGCAAGGGAGAAACGACCTTCACGGCTTTGTCACCATCTTCCCTCAGGATATCCAATCGGAGAGTTTTGAGGGCAACGACGGTGCCATCGGCCATCAACATGCGTCTCACTTCGCCGAAACCGCCAACTGCAAGCACTGTAGACGCACTTTGATTGAAGTCGATAAACAAAGTGAGATCGATACATCCGTGTTTGACAAGGCACTCGAACATTTCATCGATAGACTTTGAAACACGCCTAAGAATGACACCGGGGGGTAAATGCGAGCTATTGGCTCACCATTTGACTAGTCACCATGTCGAATGAGGGCTCGCTCTGTTGGCCCAGACGAATAAGCACAACTGAGTAACGCACGAGGGTAACATTCGTACAGGTACCTCAGTCATCATATCAAGGGAGGGCGCACTCTATCAGATTTTGTCAGGTGAATGAAGGTGTGAGGGTTGCACGTGCACCCACACAGATCTATCCCACCATGCTTGATCCTATCTTATCTCACTCGTTATCTTTCGTTATCTCGTTTCACTCATTTCATTTCATTTGTTTGTCTCACCCCTGATCCCAAACATTCCCTGACTCGTAGTATAAATACCTACTCGTTCATGTACGTTAGACAACCTTTTCCTCGAATCCGAGTTCTTTGGCAAGTCACTCCCGCCCGCTAAGCGTCCGACTATTCGCCAAACACTTACTCGTTCGAGCACGGGGTCCACGGACCTCACATTTTTTGACTTGTCTTCCCAACTCTGATTACTTCCGAATCTCTCGTCTCTCGTATTTTGCTTTGATTTTTTTCTCTCTATTGAACCTCGTCTCTGACTCGTACCCGTAAACGACAAAACCCGACGCGACTGGCCACCGCTGAGGGAACAAAAACACTCGGAAAAACCAGATAAGTACACAAACATTTCTCCTATCCGAACCTTTTCTTTCTTCCTCTAGAGCTCTATTATTCCCGGGATTTAATACACGTGCACGCTGATCATGTCTCAGATTCCAAAGTCGTACAGTGCCGCTGCACGTACTCACCTAGATCGAGACAACAAACACCCGAACCGAGCGCCGCTGCGCCAGACTACTGCCGCGTACTGCGCCGCATCCGAACACGCCTACGACGTGACCCAAGGCCTGCCGACTGCAGCGCCGAATACTCGAACCCAAACGATACCTCAGCCTCAGGATCGTGTTAGAAAGGAGGGATACGGGTGTAGAAGCCCCGGTACGTACCCTCTTGAATCATTGAATGAAGGGCGCGCGCCGTCTGCGCCGCCTGGACTCGAAACTGACCACCAACGGGCACGCACTCAGCGTGCGAGCCCGGCAATCTCACGCGGCCCCATCGCGAAAGGAGGGGCGCGTATTGCTGATGCCAGGCATTTGCCGGCTGACGCGTACCCCCCAAGGGCGCGTATAGCCGAAGTTGTGCCTCGGCCGACCAACGCGTACCCCCCGGAGGCGCGTATGGCAAGGTGTGGCTCAGTGGCCCCCGCGTACCCCTCGGCGAGTATCGCCCAGCGTGGTCTAGTACCCCTGGCATACCCCACTAGTACTGGCCCAGCGCCTCTCGGACTACCAAACCGACTGCAACCTGAAGCTCGGACGGCCCGAGCGCACGTACCAGTTGATTCAGCATGTTCTCAAACACATTCCCGTGTAGCTCACGCACCTGTTGGGAGCGGTAAAGTTGCTTACTCTGTTGAGCCAAAACTGTTTCCATTTGTCTTCAATACATCTAATAATTCGATTGATGATGTTCCTGCGCCCGAGTGTGACCTGGAAACCAGTCTAAGAGACAGCCCGGAGTCTGTATCAGCTCCACCCCGCCGAAAGTCCGCTAAGCAGCAGCACGCGGAAGACATTGCATTCCTGCGGGGTATTATTGCGGACGAGCGCCGGCTTGCAAGACTCAGGGCCGTCCTTCCAAGTATAGTCCCTAGCAGAGACCATCTGTTAACGGAAATATGTGCCGGTCTTCGTGAATCTTCGAGTGGTGATGATTATGGACTTTCAGATTTGGGCGAACCAGCTGTGACCTCAGCATCATGGGCTGAGGAGCGCGAGATGTTGAAGGTATCTCAGGGACGCTTGACTAATTCTTCAAGCATCGATACAAGCAATCCGGCACAGAAATGCGAGGAGCGCACAACAGATAAATACCGCCGTGAGCACCGGAAGCTCAAACGACGACTGCAAAAAGTTCAGCGTTCTGGCTACGAAACTCCGCAGCCCAAGCCCTATCAAGGTCAGGATAGCTATGATGAATTCGAAGTTTGGGACTACGAGATCGATCTATGGCTGGAGAATACCGGTTTCAAAGGTCGAACTGCCGTAAGACACATTGGGTCCTTCCTAGAAGGTAAAGCGGCCCGTTGGTTTATGGATTTTGTGGCTCCCAAGCCTGAGAACTATACAGTTGACACCCTAAAGATGGCACTATTCAGCTATTGTTTCCCACCCGACCTGAAAAGTAAGCTACGCCGGGACTTTGCACAAGCGCGGCAAGGGTCGCTTAAGCTCCAGGACTACATCAGGCTGCTAGAGCGGCTTCAGCGGCGCCTATCAGACATCTCAGAACGACAAATGTGCATTAAATTGTGGGATAGCGTACACATGTATCTACGGGTCAAGTGGACAGACAGGGGTCTGGATCCCGAGGATGCAAGTTTAAAGGCACTGTGCGAGACAGGAATGCGATTTGAGGCGTCCAGGGAATTGAGCATGCAGCTTGAACGGTCCCCACATGGCTCGGATTGTGTGTACGAAGATGACCTGTGTAGCAATTCTAGTAGTAAGACAGCGATAACTGAGCAGGGAGAGGATAGAGAATTCGGCCTGGGCAATGAGAGCGAGGACATACCTGATTCCGAAGCGTCCGAATGCTATAGTGACGACGACGGCTACCGCTCCGACCCTGACAGTGCCGAAGGGAAACGAAACACATCAGATGCGTTTGTCACACGCGTACAGGACTCAGCCTACAGTGAGCCCGACTGCGAAGACCTGGATGATGCATCGAACAATGCGACGGACAGCCTAGAAGCAGCTGAAATCGCACAGCAGACCTGGTATCAGCAGAGGAACCAGCTAATACGGGAAGGAAAGTGCTTTGCTTGCCTAAAAAAAGGGCATATAGCGAGGTTTTGTCCCGAGAATGACGCAGCCAGCAAGCTATCAGAAGATATGTGGGATAGCGAGTACCCAGACGACACATCAGACGATGTGCCACACTTCAGCGAAAGTCCGGAAGCGACTAGGGTTGCTCAAGAGAGCTGGTATCAGCAGAAGAGCCGCTTGATGAAAGAAGGAAGGTGTTTTACTTGCCGAAATAAAGGGCATATAGCCAGGTTTTGTCCCGGGGATGACACCACAAACGACCCAGCAGAGGACGAATGGGACGATCAAGATATGTCCAGCGAACACTCGGATGTGCAGGAGGCTGGACCGTCCCGACATCTGGGATACATAAGCTTGTTTGCAGCAACACCCTATGATTTTGGCGACACGAGATACGCACAATCCTCATTGCGCCCTGGGCACCCAGTCCAATGCGATAACTCCGTAAGTTCGACAGGCGATTTAGCGACGCCTGACGCCCTAGCGGCTGTAAACGCAGAAGAACGGCCAAACGGTGTCACAGTGCACAAGGACAGGCATGGAGTTTCACAAAATAGCGACCCGAAGGGCGAGCCTAAAGCCAGGAGCGAGTGTGTCAATACGAGCGATGGTACAGGAGGCAGCCTCGCAACGTGTAGCGCTAATGAGGATAAACACGCTTACTGGTTGTTGCTGACGGCACACCAAGCGTCGAACGACGAACAACAAGTATTGACGCCGCAAGTTTGCACGAAGCGTGCCGGGCCAGAACCAAAGGCTGCCAGCGCATCAGAAAAGCTAGATCGAAGCGACAAGAGACCTATTCTAAGTATGGATGGCGTTATAGGTCGTCTCGACCCCGCTACACAATCTAGATTAGCACAGAACATACCCTCAACGATATCACACCCCCCAGAACCGGCATACACAGCAGTTGAGTCAAGCTGTAGGCACCCATCCGGATGCAATGACTCCGTAAGACCGACAGGCACCTTAGCAAGGCCTGACGCACTATCGGCAGTAAATGCAGCGGGAGGGGACAAAAACGTCGAGATGCAAGTCGGCAGTACTCGAGCATACAGTCCGAAGGGCGCATCAAACGATGAGCGCATGTGTATCAACAAAATTGGAGCCTGCGTACAAGATTCAGTGGGAAGCAGCCACAGCAGAATGAAACGCGCTCACCGGTCGCTTCAGACGAGGGAACGAACGACGGAAGACCAGTGTCCGCTCAAAGGCGCGGATTCCGCAGGGTCGTCAGGTCACATAGCTGAGCTTGAAACACTTGCGGCCGATTGCGCAGAGGGGCGGGTCGAAGATGTCAAGGGCGTGAGGAAACGCAAGGGGCAGCTGGGAGGTACCCCGATGGACGATCTAAGTGGCGCAACGAACACCAACACTGTAGGTTTCGGAGGAGGTCACACCCGTGAACGGGGATCAGTTAAACATACCAGGACCACGGGAAAACTCGCTTACCAACCACCCGAGATGGCATGCGGGCCTACGAGACACGAGTATTCAACCACGTGCGAGATCTCTGTTGGCCCGGCGAGTGATTTGGCCGTGCCAGACACGCCAGCAGCTGTAGAAGAAGCGGGAAGGACCGAAAGCGCAAGGATCGGCGCGGAACAACCAGAAAGCGCTCGACCCGGCAGACCAGGGGGAGCAGTGAACGCCGAGCACGGGCGTACCAATGTTAGTAATACCTATGGACGATATTCAGTGGATCGACGCCATAATATAGCGAAACTCACCAACCAACCGCCCCAGGATGGACATCGAACAACGAAATACAAGCGCGGGTCTACACACGAGGACCTCATAGGATTGACAGACGATCTAGCTAAGCCTCACGTACCAGTGACCGTAGACGCAGCGGAATCGGCCCAAGACGCCGAAGGGCGCGCGAACCGACTAGGAAGCGATGATCGAAATAGCACAACGTGCACCAAGAGCCAATGTGCAGTCCAGGGACATAACCGCATACATAATTCATCGGGAACAAATTGTACCGCGGTCAAACTGCCTGAGGTATCGCGCCTGTTGCCGAAAATCGAGCCACGACGGAGACATGGCCGAAACGGCAACAAGATGATACATGTGCAAGAGCACAGTCCAAACCAGACAAACCGTGCCCCGAATTTAGCTGTCGATTCCCACTCAAGCGGATGGAGAAACACACCCACCTTACTCGATACCTGTCCCGGGAAACCCAAGCCAAACCCAGCATCCGTCAGGAGTTATTTGGATGATAGCCCCGCATCTGCTGTTGATATTGCTGCGTCAAGAAGATCTGTAGCCCAGCTAAGCGACGGTAAAACGTTTGTTCCCCATAGTACTAACGGATGTCGTGGGCGTTCGAGCGAGCCGCTGCGCGGCTCGGAAGGGCGAATGTGAGGGTTGCACGTGCACCCACACAGATCTATCCCACCATGCTTGATCCTATCTTATCTCACTCGTTATCTTTCGTTATCTCGTTTCACTCATTTCATTTCATTTGTTTGTCTCACCCCTGATCCCAAACATTCCCTGACTCGTAGTATAAATACCTACTCGTTCATGTACATTAGACAACCTTTTCCTCGAATCCGAGTTCTTTGGCAAGTCACTCCCGCCCGCTAAGCGTCCGACTATTCGCCAAACACTTACTCGTTCGAGCACGGGGTCCACGGACCTCACAGAAGGCCGACAAATTAGTAAATCGATATGCTCACTCCCCCACTTCCTGCTGCGTTGAATGATGTTGCGTTCTATAATAACCTCCCTGGTGAACTCCATAAGTCTACATAAGTGAGGAGAACGCTTACCTCGGCGTCGATCGCTAAATCATAGGAAGGCAGATTCTACGCGACCGAAATCATTATACCTAATACCAGAAGCTGAGGGCAAACCACCTACCGGAATACCTGTCTTCATGTCGAGCAAGGGTGTGCTCCGCGTCATATCCCACACACATATAGTTGCATCACCCGAACCAGAGACAAGGCGAGTGTTATCAGAAGAGAACGCCACCGACAAGACTGCCCGTCGATGTCCTTCCAGTGGCTCGCCTATAGGAGCGCCAGTGCGTGCGTCCCACATCCGGACCGTGCTGTCCCCCGAGCTACGTCAGGAAAAAAGGCTAGGTCAAATTTACCCTTATTCGGCAAAATGTGTTGGTTAGCAGCTGTGTACCCTGAA
>JANWGL010002762.1:0-10914 GCA_025200755.1 Ceratobasidium sp. C01 | reverse complement strand
ATGAGGACTACATTTGTGAACTGCTGCATTAGCGCCGGTCAATAATCAATCCGCATTGAGGGCATTTTGCCAATGGCAGGCGTCACACTGCTCAGAATGCAAGGGAGAGCTGCTCGACACGATGCGCTACGATCCAAATTGGTAAGATTGCATGGGCCCACTAAAGAGCCAACATTACATCCCTGTGTAGACCGCCATTCGTTTAACAAGTAAGAGCTGGCTTCCCACCTCCTCTGTCTAAATTAACTGTAAAATACTACCGTTTTTAGAGTTTAGAAACGAATTCTTTTGCAAATGGTACAGTCACCGTTGATCTTTTTGAAATAGGCGCCTAGGTGCGTCCATTGCTCATCGCTCATCACAGGATCACCGCTGCATCACCGTATTGTCCACAAGAGTCTATGGTCCAAGTCCGATTCTCCTGCGTATGATCCCAATTGTTGCCCGGTCTATAAAACCAGAGCCATAGCACTATGTCTCATCACTACTCTGCACTACTACCTCCTCTCACCTAGAGCTCACTTATTTTCTTTGTACCAACACACTTTCGATTCATACAGTTTTAGCTATGTCTCAAAACCAAACCATGTCTCGCAACCACACTGCTACGGCCTACCAGCCTCAAGCAGCCGCTCTCCATCCGTCTGTCTCGCCCAATCTCGCGCGTGCCTTTGATGGATTCTTTGGTCCTCCGGCTCGTGAGCGAGCAAACGCCCCTGCATCGTTACCGGATAGGAACTCGCGTGTGTACGAGTCGCAGGCGTCGCTCCCAGTTTACACACATCTTGGACGTCACAATTGAGGTATGTTTCACTGATGCTTTCCGTTGCGCATATAGATACTAATTTACATCTTGACAGATCACCCGCTTTCGTTATTATTGAAATGAAATTTGACTTAGATTGGGCCTACTACTATTTCGTTATACATATAGATTGCTTTCTGTAAAACTCTGTACTTCCATTTCGCATCTCAGGCTTATTCGGTCTGGGGTGCCGATCAATGAATCACCTATTGAACCGGATCGACTGATGCCTATTGTTAGGCTCGTTTAGTCTTTCGTGGCGTCGATGTACTGTACTATGACTTTCGGATTCGGCTTGCCTTCGTCATCACAGTACACGCCACGAGCTTGGTGTCGCATTCTCATACGGCGTTCAAAAACAGTGTCCAATTTCATCTGACTGTTCACATAAATCCCAACTAAAGCATGCTGTTCATCCGAGAAAGCTATCACACTCAAAGACGCCACGCTTATTTCAACCTCAACGCGCACGCCCCCTCCCCGGTATCGGGCCGTATCCTCCTGCTCCATGGCGGCTGGCTCGCGACTCGGGTAATCGGCCCCCAGATCCAGCTAGACCTTCAGAATGACCCATGCTCAATGCCGTCATCGCATTGAGATCAACAGGTGTTGAGGGGTAAGGTCCTGTCACAGGCGGATTCCTAGAATACGGAGGGTTTCGTAAATAATTAGTTCATGTATGCGAGCGTAAAATAATAGGAAAAATGGCATGACGAGTTGAAAGGAGCTCCACCTACGTTTGTTGGGGCGGATGAGGCCCAGCGCCGGGAGGTAAGCCCCATGGTACATTACTGCCGGGCAAGAAACCGGCTTCCAGGGCTGGAGGAGGATCGTTGGCGGTGAGGGTACCCGGGACCTGCGGCTGAGGCATTGGCCAGCCGGAGTGGGGCGCACTGCGGATGGTGCACCTCGATGGGTCGAGCTCGAACTGGCTGAAAATCGGGTGACTGAAAAGTTGTAGGTAAGTAGAGGTAGTATGTATGAGGAATGGTGAGCGTACTATGGGTCGCTCATTGTGATAAGGAATGGTAGTCAAAGTGGTGGACTAGTCAGTGAGAACCCGGTGAGTGGACGAAGAAGACCCGCCAGGTTGATTTATACCGTTGTATCGTAAGTATTTTACAGTGTTTTTGCTGCGTGCGGGGGTTCAATTCGGGTATAATCATAACTGAGTTTCGGCCCATGCACTGGAGTATGACGGTTGCACTTGGAATCCGTGCGCGTCGTAATCGTTGGGCAGACCACGTTCATCGCGTGTCGCGGCAGCAGTCTACTACCCGGGGGATGATACTCTGAAGGAGGGACAGGAGATAAGAATATATACCATGTAGTATGTGCAATTGTCAAATTCGGGTAGCTAGGTCGTTGGGTCAATAGTCTTCCCTTTGTGGGTATGGCTCTGGCGCTGTTCCCGAGTCGTTTGCGCAGATTTGGTGGACATGAGCTCAGTCCATGTCGCGTGTTCATCGCACAGCTCAGACGCAATATATGATACAAAAGGAAACTGATTGAGCGGTGAAGACCAGGATATCAACGACATAGCCGACTACGAGGCAGTGTGGGTGAATTTCGGTCTTAGAACAAAGGGTCTGGGCGGGGAGCATTGATGGAGAAGGGGATTATATAAATGGGAGGTACGCAGGCAGAGTCGAAGCTGCAGGAAAGCCCATATGAATAGCTCGAGTAGGAAATCCATCTATTCGTGAGCGCTTGACTTGAAGGCACGATCGCCCTCTGTGAGCTCCGTACTGAGTACGACCAACGTAAATAGTAAGAATAACAGAACGTGTGCGTAGAGCAGCTTCGAGATTTGGAGTATGCAAAATCATTTACTAGTTGTAGAGCCACGGCTGCCGTGACGTGCGGATTTCAGCTTCACATGTAGCCACAGTGCCTATTTGGCGAGAGCATATACGCCCACCGACACTTCCTTAGCACGATAATCCATTATACCATGCGGTTCGAATAAGTTATATAGTGAGCTACCAGTTGAAGAGGCTCTAATGGGTTGTAAGGGCCTCTGCGCCACGGCACGACGATGTTTCCTAAGCGGGGAAAAGCGAAACGCACAAATCATTTTATAACAAAGAATCGTTTGTCCTGGCGCAACGTAGATTTTCTATTACATTGGGAGGCACAGCGGTTGTTGGGACCATAAGGTGTTATTTTGTGTACGATACACGGCGCGTTGTGAATCCGTGGAATATATTGATACCGCATTGGGCAACACGTATTTGATTTTGCAGCATCCCTCCCCCAGTCTACGCCCCAGTTATTTAGGCCATCATCACGACACATAGGTAGGTGCCACATGTAAAATATGATCGAGAGAGACATTGAGGTAGCTTTAAACGCATCTTTTAGTTCCAGACAATTCCGAGAAGAATCAGGACTAACCTCCCCTCTTGCATACACGAGACGCAACTCTCCATCCTAAACCACTCTCAACTACCCCCCAAATTGACCTCGCCTCGACGATACCAAACGTACAATGGGCCAGGTTCCTTCTTTCGCAAAAACATGGAGGTTTGCTGCGGAGCGGTGAGTTGCCGATCGTCAGGGTAGGCGTTTGGGAAGCTGATGCTCGGTTCTTTCCCATCCCCCCACTGAAATCATCCATAATAGTGACGGGAACTTTCTAACAGCACCTGCTCAAGAAAATCTCCAAGGCGATGTACACCCCGAGGCCGAAGCGGCGCATCTCGAGAATGAAGCCCACCCCAATGGCGCGGGGGTTGTAGAAGTAATCGAGGACATTATTCCAAATGCCGCGTTCCCACCGCCCGAAGATGAACTAATTCCCGGTGTGATCGGTGTACCCGAGGCGACAATCATGAAGTCACTTCAAGGTATTCCAGGAGTTACGTTGCCAGAGGATTGAAAGGACAAGAAAGAGTAAGGCAAACCCAATACGAGAGTATAACCGTCCAGCTCACTCCGGTCCGCTTGTTGTTAGGATGTGTGAGATTGATTTGTCTATTTTACTGAATTTACTAGCGATTGTTCCAAGTGAGTCGAGACACGTGTTGGACACGGAACCAGAATGTGTAACGCAAGTTGGGCGCCAAGAGTGTATAAGTCGCCTCACGCGCACCGCCGATGCGTCCAGAGTAAAGTCGAAGAAATCTCACAGGATGGAAATGTCGAACAAGGTATCGCAGGCATAGAACTAAGAGTACTAGGGTATAACCTGTGGAAATTTTGATGGACGAGTAGTGGGGTGATTAATAGCTCGGAAACCTATACTCAGGACTACGTAGGATGAGGTCACAGGAGAATCGGGTGGTGTGCGCCATCGAGTTCACACAGCTATCTGTCTGTAGATCCACCGAAGAGTCCAAGCTAATAGTGTATCCAAAGGGTCGTCTAGAGAGGGGTACAAGAGGATAATCTTGATTATAATCAGTGTCAGCATGTTGGAACTGATAGTGGCGACTTACGAGGACCGGGTAATCGGATGGTATTTCGCTTGTCAACTCTGACCTTCTATAAAAATTAGGAGTGTGATTTAGTGGAGGAAGGGACAGCTTTGGAGGGATTTTATACGCCGTAGCGGTCGAGCATGGTCTATTTGATACAACAGCCGGAATGACGGCTCGTGGTGGAGGCTAGGCAGAAGTGGTATGTGGTGGTCAGGTACATACTGGTTGTGATTGGCAATCGCTTCAGAATCAGAAGGCTGACCCCACGCCCCGCGGTTTGGCTCCGGCATGTCCCTACCGCACACCCCGAGCCAATGGATCTATGTCAAGGTATCTTGCAAGACCAGTGTATTGGCGTCGCCCGCGCTCCGTTTCTATGACTCAATGAACATGATGCACCTCATTCCGTATTATTCTGAATTCCTGTAATACTCTAGTAACCACAGTTAAGAGCCACGGCTCGTTGGAGCTCGTTGGAGCTCGTTGAAGCAGATGCTCGCCCGCCCAAATAGTATCTTTCGAAATAAGCCCGAGAAATGTTTTTAAATCGCACGGGCGCGTGGGCCCGCGCTGGTGGCATACCAGTGGTTCAACTCAGACTCACTGCTTTTCAACGGCGCTTAATGAGATTCTGCGGTTTCGCCTGTTGATGAGTTAAGGTTGGCTCGTCTTATCAGACAAGCACAAGAAGCACGCCAGTCCTTTTTTGGTCCTTTTGATTACATGGCTAGTTTTATGGCAGATTTACGAAAATCCGAACGTCACTCGCCCGAAAGACAAGTGACAAGATAATCTGGGTAAATGTATGCACATTTGAGGAGGTTTTGAAAAGCTATTCGGTTTTCTGCTTCTCAATTTTGGCCCGGTTGACAAGAGATCGTGCTGATTTGTGAGCCGCGTGCGAATATCAGATAGTTCGACAAGATATCCTGTTTGGACCAGAACCGAGCCGCGTGGAGCGTTTTAAATCACATCTTTGGATATTTACATAAAAAATATTGGTCAAACCACTCTATAGCGGACACAGATAGGAAAGTAAGGATGAGAGGCAGGAAGAGCACCCAACCGAAGCGTGAGAAGGAAGGAGGTAGTCACGGGCTAAATGTGGCCAAACGAAACAAGTTAAGGTCACGTGCTGTCATTGAGTGATCACGTGCCTACTTCTGAAAACACTGTCGCTACGCCCCGCCGTAGACGTGTCTTCAACATAAGTAATTCGATTCTTCAACCCAGCGTACTACGCTTCAGTGGTGACTTATTACTGCACTGGCGTCCAAGGCTTGCGCCAAAGTCCTGGTCGATGGCAAGTGAGATATCAAAATCGGGGAGGCATTTCGGAAGTCCTAACTGAACATTGCACTCCTCTTGAGAGCATTAACTCCGTCATATGGTCGCATTGACATTTCGACCATACTGGCGATGCCCATCTCTTCCCTTCTGCCACGTCTCTCACCATTGGCCCCGGATTAAGCAAACCGTGACACCAGGCTACCCAACCAACCCCGAGTCTCTCGTCCCTGAACGCGCATACAAGGACCGCGAATTC
Organism: Ceratobasidium sp. C01; assembly: GCA_025200755.1. Lineage (NCBI taxonomy): Eukaryota > Fungi > Basidiomycota > Agaricomycetes > Cantharellales > Ceratobasidiaceae > Ceratobasidium > Ceratobasidium sp. C01. Next base: position 5,141 of record JANWGL010002762.1, on the reverse strand, counting down.
GTCGAAATCACGTTCGAGGATGCATTCAAGCTTGGACAGTTCTGTGCTTATGATTACTTTGGGGATGGCAGCTTTTACTTGCTCAACTCTCCTGGGCACGCCGTAGGCCATTTGTCTGGCCTTGCGCGAACAACACCAGATACGTTCGTCTTCAAGAGGTCCATGAAGGGTTCCAAGGGTGCCGTAGAGACGAAACAGCTTAATATCGTTCGCACGTATCGCATAGCTTTTCGGCATTTGCCTATAGTATTTATTCCTCACTCATTTACACCGGTTGGGATAAATGAGTCATTCCGCATTATGCGAATCGTTGTGGTTGGATTTCAGTGTTTTGGCCGCTGGTGCTGATTCTGGACATATATAGCGTTATAATGGCCGGACTTGCAAGCTTTTGTACTCTAGTTTCTGGTAGAGCTTTTGCTACACATTGAATTTCAGTCTGCTTACTAGCCTCTTACATGTTCCAAGTCGTTTAAGCGTATTCATGACTCAAATTGAGGCGTAAAGAGCCGAAAACAGCCATATTTCTTTTTATTATTATTAGCGATTTTGATACTCTGAATTTCAACAGGTCGACTATTTACAGTGTCCGTCTATGTTGCGCAGCTCTACCAGCAAGAGGTAGGCCCGAACTCAATAGCGAGTACTGCTTCTTCAGGAGTTCGCTTTTATAGTAGTGGCTTTCGTATCGTACCGCCCTAGATCTGAACAAGTCCCGCCGCCTGCTGAAACTGATTCAAGATGATAGCCAGTAGTCCTAACAGGCCCCTCCCCTCGATCGGTCCGGCCACCAGGGCAGTGCAAAAAAGCCCCTGGACGTATGATTGCAACTACATCGCCGTCGTGCAAGGACCAGCGCATACCCATGACCACACCCCGTGGCCGAGGCATTGGCCAGTTGAGGTAGTGTATTACGGATGGTGCACCTGGAGGTCAAGCTCGGATTGACTGAAAGTCGGGTGGCTGAAAGATACGCTGTCACTTATGGCCAAGCAAAGAGGTGAATATGTGGGGTAGTAGTAAGTGAGCATTCGGTGAGCAGATGAGGGACCCGGTTGATCTGCTTGGTAGGTTTTATACCGCCATAGCATGGATGTTGCGCAACCTTCCTTAATTCAGGTATATTGGAGGCTGGGTTTGGGTCCGCGTACCGGAGTATAACCGTCATGCTTTGGATCCGCGCGCGTCGCAATTGTCGAGCAAACTACGCTCGTCGTGCCTCGCGGGAACGGTCTGCTATCCGGAGAAGATAGTCTGAAGGAGGGGCAAGAGACAATATTATGTATTATATGCTGTGCGTGATTTTCAAACTCAATAGCCAGGTCGCTGGGCAGACAGTCACTCCTTTGTAAGCATGCCTCCAACGCTGCTCTCAGTCGCTTGCGCAAACTTGGTAGACACGAGTACAGCACATGGCGCGTGTTCGTCGTACAACGCGACGCAAGAGATGTCACAAATAGCAAGTAACTGAGTGGCGGGGACTAGGATGCTAACGACGCTGAGCACTGAGTATAACCAAGGCAAATTGTAAGGATAATAGAACGTGGGGGTTTGAACAGCTTCGAGTTTTGAAGTCTGCATAAACACTTCCTAATTGTGGAGTAATGGCTGCTGTGATATGCGAATTTCAGGAGTCTTTACAAATAGCCACGGCGCTTATTTGACGGAAGTATATGTGCACGCCGATTCTCCCTTAGTGCGCACGAATTTGATTGTGTCTTGTTTAACAACCTTTTCACCATGTTCAAAACGGGTCTACCACCTGCAAAGCAAAATATGTTACCTTAAGTTAATAAATGCGTCAAGAAACAAGAGAAGAACCCACAGGGGCCGACCGAATCCAACCATGAACTACTCCGCCAGTGTATGTTGGCTTTCATAGAGGAGGTAATCGTCGCCATATTAATCGAAGGGTGGCTCGATGAAGTATGTTTGGTCGGCTGGGGTACTTGAGTCCCCTCGACTAGACCAATAGATAACATTGGGGAATGATAAGACGAAAACTCGAGAGTTTGTTGAGAGAAATAAGACAAAAAGGTTCAAGTCTCGGATATCGTTGAGCATTTTGCAAAGGATTTGATAAGCCGTCCGACGTGTCTGGTCCTCACTTTGGAGCGTCATATAAGTCAGAGATTGGCATTCGTCGAAGTAAAGGGTGGCGCGACGGGCCTAATGCCTTTGGTGGTGGCGGGTGATACCCCAGATTTGATTTTAGTTAGGTCGATTGGGAGCTCAGCTGACTGGAAAGCTAAGGTAGATCTTAGCACTAATCAGTTTACCGGGCAATGGCCACAAGCTCACCCGTCAGAGCACAGCTCACCGCGTCATCAGAGTGCAAACACTCTTCATTGGTCTACCGATGGATGTAATAAGTACTAGAAGCGGCCCGCAACCGGACCACGGACCTTGCGTTGTCAAATATATGCTGTAGTAAAAGTATCTGGCACACAACGCGTACTTATATGCTACCATCTTTTCTAACTTATTCCTAAAACAAGCGACGGACAAGTGGGCGGAAACATAGTCTTATTGCAGTGAAGTGACAAGTCATACCTCCCTGGTCGCAACAATGTTGTAACGGTTTGTTCATAACCGGAACTATATCAAGAAGGGTGGAGCAGGCGGACAGGGTGAGCAGAACGCCCACCCTGCCTGCCCGCTGTCCGCCCCAGCATGGAAAACTGCCGCTGCCCTAGTGTGTCCACCCGCGAACTGCTTCCGACAGAATCTCCGAATAACCCGGCATGATGGGCTAGAGATTTGGAAAGATGCGCCATGCATAAAACCTGTGCAACATACTGGGCGAAAGTGGCTGGCGTGAGGGTCACATTTGTGGTGCGCGCCACAACGGTGCTTGATGTGGGCATCAAGCTCAATCCCGGCGCCAGCAATCCAGCCATTGACGAATCACGTGTTCTGATACTTTCCAATATGGCTAGTAGAAAGGCATATATGTACGTATTCTGCTCCTGATACTTTCACTACACCCTATGTATAACAAGGCAAGGTCTGTGGCCCGGTTGCGGACCGCTTCCAGTAGCACACTATCTCGAAGACCAGGGCCATTAATCGAGAAACTTGAACCTAGGCCATCCTGAATCAGACGCTTCAAATTAGTCCATCGTCGGCGCCCGAACCGAGTTCTGGCGTGCGCCGGCAAAGTTGCATTTGTATGTGTGTGGGGAAATATGTACGGCCACGGGCTGCATTCCCCGGTCACGAGGCCTAACGCTCATGGTGATTGGGCCATGCCTCCACAATGTGAAGAAGCAAAGTCAATTTTAGAATAAACTCGATACTAGACATCAATAATTGCATGTAGAATCATCATCCAAGGGGCTCCCCAGGACTCATGCATTATACACTCCTCGGGCGCGTCGGGCGCGTTAACCATCGGCCCTGGGCCTATATAAGAGGGTCGTGTACCAGTCTGACAGAGACACAATCCAACCATTCTCAGCATGTCTCAGTTTCCTGCACCAGCCCCACCCCCCGCATTGAATATCCCTGCATCCAACGCCACGATTAAAGTGAGCGTTATCGACAGCGGCACGCGTATCGGTGGCCTCCCTAGCGGCATGTTCTTTGAGCCTACTATCAAAGGGCTCGAGCTATTGTATGCGCCTACATATAGCTTCCTTTTGGAGCACGAGCCCTCTGGTTCTAAGCTCATCTTCGACCTCGGGATTTCCAAGGACTGGATGACTACACCACCAGCTAGTGAGTACTTATTCCACCCCCATGTGTTTGTTATTAACGACTAGTACTACAAAACTAGTGGCCAAGGTCATCGTCGATAGCAAGTGGGATATCAAAGTCGAGAAGAGCATTTCGGAAGTCTTGACGGAGCACGGTATCCCTCTCGAGAGTATTAATTCCGTCATCTGGTCGCATTGGCATTTCGACCATACTGGCGATGCCCATCTCTTCCCTTCCACTACGTCCCTCACCGTTGGTCCCGGATTCAAGCAGGCGATGACACCGGGCTACCCGACAAACCCCGAGTCTCCCGTCCCCGAACGCGCATACAAGGATCGCGAATTCGTCGAAATCACGTTCGAGGACGCATTCAAACTGGGCCAGTTCCGCGCATACGATTACTTTGGGGATGGCAGCTTCTACTTGCTCGACTCTCCTGGGCACGCTGTAGGTCATTTGTGTGGCCTTGCGCGAACAACACCAGATACGTTCGTATTCATGGGCGGAGACATATGCCACCATAGTGGCCAAATGCGTCCGACAGAGTACCTTCCTCTTCCAGAGCAGATTAGCCCGAACCCACTCAATCCGGCTGCCGCGTTCCCGTGCCCCGGCTCGCTTTTCGAGAATATCCATCCAAATCACAGCACGACCAAGCCGTTCTTCCACGTTGCTGACACAGGAGCGTCCCTCGACCCGCCCGAGGCGCAGAGGAGCATCGAGAAGTTGTTTGAGTTTGATGGGCACGACAACGTGTTCTCGATTATTGCGCATGACCAAAAGTTGCTGGACGTACTGGAGTTCTTCCCGAAAGACGTGAATGACTGGAAGGCTAAGGGACTTCGGGAGCGAGGAATGTGGAGGTTCTTGGAGGATTTCAAGGATGCTGTAGAGACGAAATAGTTGAATCTTGTTTGTACATGTCGCGTAGCTTCTGCCTATTGCTTATACTACAGTTAGCCATAAAACCGGTCAAATAGAATGGTGTCTCACAGAGATTGATATACAAGTATTGATCGCTAAAATTTCCTGCCGTATGTAACACTACGTCCAGTACTATGGAACTTGGGCTATCCAACGCATATAAGAGCTCTTCAATAGCTGTGGAAACGATGAAGATATAAGTAAAACAAAATGGCAAGTGCGTTTGGCCACAACTAGCCTGTGAAATGCGAGTATAGGACACTATTCTAACACATGGGACACATTTTGGAGTATATCATTCACATTAGAATTGTTTTCAGCTCCACCATGTATGCATACAGGGAGCCCCTATACCTTTCCACCGGGATTTATAATCCATCTAGGATATTTTGGGCTCCAATGAATACCAGAATGAATGTTTCGCGGTCTGAAGAGTCTGTATGCTATCTATCAAGGAGGTGCTGAGCCTGGAAGTGCTCTCAAAATGTGTTTGAAGTCGCTAATATGTCGCTCAAACA
>JANWGL010002761.1:0-16669 GCA_025200755.1 Ceratobasidium sp. C01 | reverse complement strand
CGGCACCCCCGTATTGAAAGACAACTCGTTCGGGTTCAATGCGATCTCAACAGCATTTCACCCTATTCCTTTCTCAACGTCAAGGCTAATCTCTTTGTTAAGAGTATCTATAACCCGCTCTGGTAACTTATTTTTCTCTTTTCGACCTCTGCGCCATCCTCTATTCAAGCTCACTTCAGCCGTAATCTATCGTCACAGGAGTGAGAGCGGCCGAAAGAATTAGGGAAATCTAACCGGGCGCTCACATCTGAAAGACTTACGCCAACCTCGTCCAGGCCCGGATCCCTCAGCCGGCTCCCATTCTGAAGCTGGCACTAAAGAAGCTAAGATCGTACCTAGCTAAGGATCGACAGCACTCAACTGAAGTGACAGGCCACTGGATTGGTGGAAGAAATCCGACTGATACGTGTTTTTGTTTTGTCGCTCCCGTTATGTATCTCTTGCGATTAATGTCTGACTTTATCGAAGCAACATAGTATTTAGATACTCGTGGCGTTTCTCACACAAGTAACTCATTTGAAATCGAGCAAGGTTGCTGCCGCGGCAGGCGGCGCTCCTCGAGTAGGAGGCGCCACCCTTATGTCACGTGAGTGTGTGGGTGGAACCCTGCAACCTACGACCAACGACCATGTCTCAAGCACATCTTGTCAAGGCATTGGACCAAATCAAGAACAAAGACAAGGCCCAAATTCCTGACATTGATTTCACTCAACATCAGCTTGAAGATGGTAGCGTAGTTAGCACACAGGAGCGCGCCGTCAAAGATGTAAGTCGCCTGGTGTATCTCCGATTTTTGCTAACAGATTTGCAGGTTCAAGCCCCAGCAATGACATTACCCACCGAGGCGCAATTTTTCTCGCGTGCGGATCCTTCCAAGCCAGATATCGCGTTCCTCAAGAACCATTTCTATCGCGAGGGGCGATTGACGGAGGAGCAGGCGCTATGGATCATCGAGCGTGGCACAGAGCTATTGCGCGCAGAGCCCAACTTGCTCGAAGTGGATGCTCCGATAACCGGTGCGTGCTTTGTTTTCGTCGCGCATTTGTGCTTATCGCGTTTTTGCAGTCTGTGGTGACGTTCATGGCCAATACGTCAGTCTTTCCCCTCACCCCCTATTGCGCCGTCCCTCACTCTCTTTGTAGTACGACCTCATGAAACTGTTCGAGGTCGGTGGAAACCCGGCCGACACGCGTTATCTCTTCCTCGGAGACTATGTCGATCGCGGCTACTTCAGCATCGAATGCGTACTCTATCTGTGGAGTCTCAAGATCTGGTACCCTGACACCCTCTTCCTCCTACGTGGAAACCATGAGTGTCGCCATCTTACCGACTACTTTACGTTTAAGTTGGAGTGTGCGTTTTCTCCTGTTCATTTTTACGTGTCTCATGTTTACGAGCTGATCTCCGGTGGATCCAGGTAAACACAAATACTCCGAGCGACTATACGAGGCGGTGATGGATTCGTTCTGCACACTGCCTTTAGCGGCTATTATGAACAAGCAGTTCCTATGTATTCATGGGGGGTTGAGTCCGGAACTCCACACCCTGGATGATCTGCGCAGTGTGAGTCGGCGTGTTCTGTTGTTGTGCCTTGGATTCGGCTTGTGTTTAGCTTTGATACTCCTCCATCTCACGCCGACGCGTGTATTGAGTGGCAAGAACGGCTTAGTGAGCAACTGGTACCAGCCGGGGCGTCCCCGATGCCTTCATCTTTTGTTCGCTCGATGAGGACATATCACCCTTAACCTTCCCGTTCCTACACCCTACTTTTTGATTCTTCGACATGAATCGGCTGTTCCTGGATTCCCTTCTTGATTGCGGTCTCTTTAACCTTCTGTTCGACATTTTTCGTCATAATATTACATTTTATTGATCACTGACTGACACTCTACCTCTAGATCGACCGCTTCCGCGAACCACCAACGCATGGACTTATGTGCGATATCTTGTGGGCGGATCCTCTAGAGGACTTTGGGAGCGAGAAGACAAACGAGAGTTTCATACATAACCATGTGCGGGGATGCAGCTACTTTTTCACGTGAGTCGACCGTTTTGTGGAGATGTGGGGAGGCGAATCAACGCTAGTTGGGTGATGAGTAGCGGGGCGATTTGAATTGATCGAGGAGTTAAGTTGACGGTTTGATTGGTATTAAACAGGTACCAAGCCGCGTGCCAGTTCTTGGAAAGGAATAACCTGCTGTCGATTATCCGAGCGCATGAGGCGCAAGATACTGGGTATCGAATGTATAGAAAGACGAAGACGACGGGTGCGTATGTTTGTTATATGGATTGCCGGACACATGTAGCGATGGTTAACTCGTTGTTATCTCCCTTTTCCGCTGCTACCTTCTCTCCTCCACAATTTACCTATTTTTTTCGACTCTGCTACCCCGCCGACCTACCTTTCTTGCTCGATAGGTTTCCCCTCGGTCATGACAATCTTCAGCGCGCCAAACTACCTCGACGTGTACAACAACAAGGCGGCCGTGCTGAAATACGAGAGTAACGTGATGAATATCCGACAGTTCAACTGCACGCCCCATCCATACTGGCTGCCTAATTTCATGGACGTGTTCACGTGGAGTTTACCTTTCGTTGGGGAGAAGAGTAAGTCTCAGAGTACAAGGAGAGAATGATTTTATTAACTTTGTATGTTTACTTAGTTACGGATATGTTGATGGCGATCTTGAACTGCTGCTCCCAGGAAGAACTCGAGGCTGAGGAAGAGGAAGAGCTGGTCTCGCCCACGCCGCCAGACGGCGAGAAGCCCGACGATGCAGCGGAAGGCGCCGAACGGAGACGTGTGATCAAGAGCAAGATTCTCGCGGTCGGACGGATGAGCAGAGTGTTCTCTCTCTTGCGGTGTGTTGATACCATATATTACTTCGATTAGTAGTTTATACTGATCATTCGGGCTGGTGGGTTTATAGAGAGGAATCTGAGCGTGTATCGGAGCTGAAGAACGTTGGAGGGGCTGGGAAGCTGCAGCAGGGTGTGCTTGCGGCTGGTGCTGAGAATATTAAGGATAGTATTGGCTCGTTCGATGATGCGTGAGTATCCTGAGGTTTATCTGACCTGGATAGCACTGATTCACTTTGGCTCATCTTTCGCCCCCTCCAAATCCGCCTCATTTTCGATTTGCTCCTCTCATATCCAGGCGCAAATCGGATATCGAGAACGAACGCCTGCCCCCCGAGCTCATCGACCCCCAGGAGCATTTCTCCAACGCTTCCACACCGGCTGAGGAACTCCCTCAATCTTCCACCGGCTTCGTTCCTGGACATAGCTCACATTCCTCCCTTGCAAGTTCGTTGGAAGCCGCCATCGCCAAGGGCACGGCCGACCTGGGCTCGCCTGGCGCACCCGGTTCGCCACACTCGTCGGCTCCGCTCTCTGCTGGATTCAAGCGCGGACACGGACGTGCGAGCAGCTTGGGCACGACGATGACGAGCCCTTCGACGCGCCGACGAAGCATCGAGAGCACAATCAGCCTGATTAGGGAAGCGGTGGATGGGCGTGGAGAGAATGAGAACGATGCTGCTGTGGATCAGATGGTCGAGCAGTTCGCGGGTGGAAGCGGGGCTGGGCGGAAAGGAGGATCGAGGGGTAGTTCGCCGGCGAGGGCGGAGGGGGGTGCTTAGTTGGCTCTTAAGATGGGGGATGGGCAGGGGCCGTCCTCCGAAGTGTGATAGGGGTAGAGGGGGTGATGTGTTTTCTTGTGTGTTTTGTGCTCGTTGGCTGCTCGTGCTCGTATTGTCTGTTGATCGTGGGCGTTGTGCTGCATAATGTATAAGCGTGAATGCGATATGCTGTTCCGGAATTCACTCGTATGATGACAAGGGTATGCGTGTGGATACTAGTTCCACACGTCGGGATTTGGGCTAAACAGAACAAAAGGGCTTAGGGTGAGGACCGACTCCACCAAAAGCGTCGAAAGCCGCGTAGTGAACGCGCAGAACTCTATTCAGGTATGTACACTCCGATAACTAAGCATTTTGTGTCTATATGCATTTCCTTGACTTTAAACTGCGACCCTTGAACGTGCGAAATCCTGCCAAGTCGATGTTTTTGAACTTCCGATAGATGCGCTGTCAAATTGATGTGAATGTCAACTTTGGAGAACAGGAGGTAGTATCTTCGGTAGCGAATAGGCACGAGATAACAACTAGGACCAAAACTAGTCAGAGGTATATACCATGTATTGCCAAAACGATGGAGAGCTGGGCTTTCCGCCTGCCAATAGTCATTTAAAGGGGAGAAAATATAGTAGAGTCTTGAAAATAACATAAGCACTGAGATATGCGCAGATCCTTTCGTTGTGGTAGACTATTCATCGGTTGTAACCAGATGCCTAACTAATCGAGGCCCATACTACCACGCCCCGTCGTACGTAACGACCGGTGTCAGGGTTGTTTGTTGATCGCGCTCGTTTTGCTGCAAAGTGTCTAAGCGCGAATGCCATTCGCTGTTCCGGAATTCATTCGACATTCGAAACCCGCCAAAATTCTGGCAGACTCATAAAGGGACACAACTCATGACATCATTACTTGGAATGCAAGAAAGAAAGAAAAAAGGCGATCCACAAGATTTGAGTTAAGACCTTCGGGGATCGTCTCGTCGGTCCCGTTTGAGGTACTGTAATCATTCCCACGATCATGAATATACTAACGTCGGCGCTTAGCCAACCCTTGATCTCCGCTCTCTTTCAATCTCCCTCAGCTGACATCTCTTCGTAAACAAGAGGCTCAGCTTGGCGCCATCAAAAGTGCAACTTGCCTCCATTCTTTCCGGATTTTACACAAATACCCACCAACAGAACCCAAGCGATGAGACCGCCCCCGACGTGTAATTTCCCTCTTGACGATCCTGCTCAGCCGAATATTATACCTCTCACGAATCGCTTCCAGAGAGAAGAATGACTAATAAAGGACAAGAAACTATGGCTAGTCAAACGTGACTGTGAGCGGTTGGTGGAAGCCAGTTCGGCCGGGGATGGACCACAAATAATTGGTACGCGCATTGAATTTGCTGCGTAGTTGTTGTTAGTGCGTTTTTGCAGTTGTGGTGATGTTCATCTTCAATATGTCAGATTTCTCTTCGGTCTCTCTTTGCGTTCTCCCGGACTTCCTTGAAATACGACCTAGTGAAGCTGCTCAAAGTAGACGGAAACCCAGTCGATATACCTTATTTGTTCCTCAGAAACCATGGCTTCCCCGAACGCGTGTTGTATCTCTAGAGTTATTTGGGTCGTGCTTAAGGAAACAAGGATTAATATGACCGGATCACAGCAAGGGTCAGGAATGGAGATTCGTGAAGGCGCCCGGGGGGTGATGAACGCGTATGAGAGATGCTAGAAGGTTGATTTACGAACCAGGAAGGTCCGGGAAATGAGTTTACTGTAGGAGTAGAAAATGCGAGTACAGCACGCTAGTCTACCTCGAAGCACCCCACTTGAAGTCTTCGGGGATCCCCGGAGCAGAACTAGACTCTTGCATTAGCTTTTACTTGTTCTAATTTAGATATATGCGCGGATTTGTGTTGTTTTCAGTCTCTGATATTGTCTTTGATTGTCCCCCTGGTCGACTGGGAGGGGGACAGGGGACCCATCAAATTTTCGTGTCGCGTCAATCTTCCAGGGGACGGGGACCGACGCGGAGGTCGAAGTGGTACAATATTCTTGACGTTTATTCTAAGGTGACTTTCTACGTGCTTGTTCACTTAGGTGTTACTCTACCGCCCCGCACTGGTTTTGGTGGTTGAATTCAGACCTGTAGAAACGTTATGTATATACAACGAATGAACCGGAATGCAATGTAATGAACCGGAACGTACCAAAAGGTCATCGAAAGTACTATAATTTAATCGAGTTAGCGAGTTGCGGCGTATATGCGGCGCATATACGTGTATGATTCGGCCGCTTTCAGGATATAAATAGGGGTGCGTTTTCGCCCACCGATTCACGTGATTGTGTAATTGATATGGTTTTGCCTAGCACGATTTCGGCCGACACTACTGCAAATGATTCCAACCCTTGGTGTGAATTTGCAGAAGGAGGGCAGTGGGAGGTTCATCCCGGTTTTTAGGATCTCTGTCTTGGTCCAACAAACCCCAAAATGCGCATTTATACACTTAGAGTTTCACTACCGGTGCAAGATCTGGTCGCATTGGGCGCTAACACGCTTCCCCGAGCCCTCGCGGGTGTGCGTATGGCTCTTTTCAGAACCAGGAAAGTACCTTCGAATACTGCCCGAGCGGTTGGATGGCTTCGGTCGCTTCCGTGATCATCAGTACTCTCAACGGGGCGGCGAGCAGTCCGCGGAACATTTTCCGGGTTTTTCTGGCTTCGAAGGTCTCAGGGAACTCTGGGGGTGTTTGGCCCCATGTCGATCCACCACTGCCCATCATATTCAGCATTCCATCTCCTGGCAATAACATGAGGCTCAGGATTGACATTGGACGGTTGAAGGAGGGTGCCGATCGGCAAAGGACCCGGAGCAAAGCGATAGGTTCTTAGCTTGCATCGCATATTGTCACCCTGTATCGCACTGCCACGATGAGCAGCCATAGGTGGTTAAAAGGGGGTGAGACCGAATTTAAGGCAACTGAACTGACGAGCCATCCAATTAGCACCCACCGAGATTTTTCTGTTTATTCTGATCGTCTACCCTCGTTGCGAAGATTTACGAGTAATTAATGGATGATAACACAGGAGGTTTGAAAGAAAATCTCTCAGCATCGAGGTTAGGATCTAGCAGCATTCTACGAGAGCTTGATACTTACCCACCCTCGGCAAATAGGCTAGAGCGCGCAGAGGTAAGTAGGGGAAAACAAATATGATCTTCAGGTTCTTGACATACCTAACTACACTTGACAAACGGTTAGCGTTTGATTGAGTTGCGTGAGGTTATTTCAACACAGTCCAGCTATGATACGCCGAGCTGTAAGTCCTCTACTCCTGCTTTCAAATCCACACCGATGGCAGCTAGATACACAAACTAACACACAACGAACTGCAGTGAACGCGGTGGTGGATAAGATATTCCGTGTCCACGGTTTGATCGAAGACTCATCTAAAGTACCCCTAATGCTTGGAGGAGGGTATTGGAATATCACCGGCAACCATTTGACGAAGCGATACCGGCTTACGGGTGAGGTTGAATTGATCGATCGGGCCATTGATTGTCACACTCGGGCGTTGGAGTCTATCCCGGACAGGCACGAAAACAAAGCGGAATATATCCACAATCTTGGACTCGCGTACTACTATCGATTCGAACAGTTGGGCGATGCGGCAGATATCGAATTGGCGATTGATTATATTTCTCAGGCGGTTTCGTATATTCCAGATGAGCATCCATACAAGCCCGGAATGCTCAACAACCTCGGTAGCTCACACCAGAGTCGATTTGAGCGCCTGGGCGAGGTGGCAGACATCGACAAGGCGATTGCTTGCCAGTCTCAGGCGGTTTCGCTCACTCCAGATGAGCACCCGGACAAGCCCAAGACGCTCACCAACCTCGGTAACTCGCACCAGATTCGATTTCAGTGTTTGGGTGAGGTTTCAGATAATGACAGCGCGATTGGCTACCACTCTCAGGCGGTTTCGCTCACTCCAGGTGGCCACCCAAACAAGCCCGCGACTCTCAACAACCTCGGTATCTCGCACCAAAACCGATTCCGGCACCTGAGAGAGGTTGCAGATATCGACAACACAATTGCCTGTCAGACTCAGGCGGCTCTACTCAATCCGGATGGACATCCAGACAAGGCCCAGACGCTCAATAACCTCGGTAGCTCCCACCAGATTCGATTTCGGCTCCTGGGCGAGGCTGAAGACATAGATATGGCGATTGCTTGCCAATCTCAGGCGGTTTTGCTCACGCCAGATGGCCATCCAGGCAAGCCCGGGATGCTCAGCAACCTCGGTAGCTCACACCTGGGTCGGTTCGGGTGCCACGGGGACCCTGCTGACCTATATCTCTCGATCCCATTATTCCGCCAGGCGGCGCTCTACCCTACCGGGAGAGTAATCAACCGGTTCGGTGCTTCGACACGATGGGCTAGACTTAGTACATTCCTCAACGACCCCTCATCACTTTCAGCATACCAGTGTACAATGAATTTAGTCCCTCAGGTTGTCTGGATAGGTTCAACTGTAACCCGTCGGTATCAGGACACACAAACCATCGGCTCCATAGCCGTGGAAGCGGCTGCTGTCGCGATAACGGCAAAGGAATTTAGACTAGCACTTGAATGGCTCGAAGCCGGTCGCTCAATCGTCTGGATTCAGATCCTTCAGCTCCGGACGCCGTTCGATGATCTTTCCATAGTTCACCCCGATCTTGCCGAGAACCTCAAAATGGCAGCATCCGCACTAGAGCACGCTACTTCACGACTTTCGAACTTGGCCCCCCCGGATAATAGTGTGGACGCTCCGGAGGTCGCTGCTCAGAAACACCGTCGCCTCGCAGAGGATTTCGACCGCCTTCTTGCCCAAGCCCGGGAACTACCAGGATTCCATGACCTCATGCTCCCGAAGAAGTTTGCCAAGCTCAAGTCCGCCGCACAATTCGGACCTGTAGTGGTTGTCAATGTGCATTCCAGCCGATGCGATGCACTCATTCTGCATCCCCAAGCCAATGAGGTTACACACGTCCATCTGCCTGACATTTCACATATCAAAGTGGTAGAACTCTACCGCCATATGAAAGGGGCACCACGGACAAGAGAGCAAAGGCCAATGGGTAGATTGAGCCACCAGCTTTTCTCTCTCGATACAATCCTCGCTACACTCTGGCACAAGATAGCGCACCCAGTGCTTATCTCCTTGGGATATATTGTAAGCTTGCTCAACAAATCTACGTTCGAGTTTCTAACGGCTTATTCCTTAGGAAAAACTACCCATTGATCAGCTACCCCATATCACTTGGTGCACCACCGGTGCGCTCGCCATGCTTCCGATTCACGCTGCAGGCTGCTACCAAGACGGAGGCGACAAGCTTTTTGAATACGCAATCTCTTCTTACGCTCCGACTTTGAGCTCCTTATTACCATCAAATGCGCAATCGCTCAAGCTGGGTACCGTCCTGGCCGTCAGTGAAGGATCTACGCTACCAGCGACTGAGGTTGAGCTCACTCACATCGCAAAGCACGTGGGAGAAGCATCTTGCGAACAGCTAAAGAGCGATCGAGCCTCGGCGGAGGCGGTATTGAATGCTATGGAGAAGCACAACTCCATTCATCTCGCATGCCATGCGTCGCAGAATCTTGCTCAACCAACCGAGAGCTGCTTCCATCTGTACAGGAGTGAATTGAGCCTGGCAGAGATTACGAAGAGATCACTCAATAACAAAGGTCTTGCCTTCCTATCGGCGTGCCAGACCGCGACCGGGGACCAAAACACGCCCGACGAGGCGATCCACTTGGCAGCCGGGATGCTGGTAGCTGGGTATCCGGCAGTCATCGCTACCATGTGGTCTATCCAGGATAAAGACGCGCCAATCGTAGCGGATCACGTATATGGTCAGCTGGTAAAAGATGGAAACCTGAATGGTGGAAGGACTGCTAGAGCGCTACACACGGCAGTGGGAGTTCTGCGTGACCAGATTGGAGAAAAGGAGCTGATCCGATGGGTGCCGTATATACATATTGGTGTTTGAGTCTGATGCTGTTTGGGCCGTATATTGTTTTCATTGTCAAGAATCTCCGTAGATATATGCTCGGACCATTCCAATGTTACGTATCCTTTATGGTTCGAATCTTTACAAAGTGCATATAACCCTCGCAGGGCTCATCACCGGTCACGTGATCCTATATTTTCCAGCTTTGCCCATGTTATTCAATGCCCCTTTGCCGTGACATCTCCCCCTACACCCGCGATTTGCTATGCTATAGATCTCCTTGAACTAACGATACCTCTGCCTGTGAAGGAACCCCTTAATCGATGTCTATACTAGTTGATCCCTGATACTTCCGATCGAACATTCTTTGCGGGAGAATGATGTGATGTGCGAGCACAATGTGTACGTGTTTTCGGCGGCGCGTAGCGGCCTGAGTCTTAGCGTGTCTGCGCAGGACCTCAGATGCGACGGAGATTGCACTCATGTTGTTGCGGACGGCGGTAGATGAATTGTAAGAAAAGACTACGAGACGCCGAGAGCGCACGTTGCCATGATCGTGAGTCGTCTTGTAAACCGCGTAGGGCCACAGGAGAATAATCTTACTCGGGTCGACACAATTGAAATGGCAATCCGCTCCACCAGTATTGTTGCCACTCAGCTTATGCAGTATCAGATATACAGTACCTCGCCTCTGGCCATAAACACCTGAACGATGAGCAAGAAGTACGACCCTGGGATGAAAATGCTTGGGGAACGCTCATCTCTGGTGTTTGGGGCGATTTTCAGAATTTCATCGAGGTGCTTAGGACAAAACATACTTCCAGAGACCGCGAGACACACCTACCCGGCCAATCTCAACGAATAGCGACGCAATATGGTGCGTCGGGGTCGCACTCTTGAGGTGGGGATATCCAAATTGGGGCGTACTTATTAGCTTCTTAAATTCGACCCCCACACTACAATGATTTCCACCTCATACTTATTACTTAACCAACCTCAAAAAAGCCTTCGGGCGAATACCTAATTTACGAAAATATATTTACTAAACGCACCTTCAACACTTGATATATTATTGTAGCTGATGAATAATTCTTTCTGGGTCGCCACGAGGATCAACCGCTTCGGAGACGCATTAGTGGACGACTTGAGCGACCTGAAAGCGATTAAACGTGTCACAAAGCTAAATAAGTATCGCCGATAACCCTCTGCAGCTGGGTTTAGCTGTCGGGTCGCACCTACGAAGGCAGTTATATTCTAACAATAACATCACAGAGGTAATGACCCCGGCGCCCAACAATAAGTAAATGCATGCATTACTAGGCAATCGCGAGGCACACGACAGTCATTTCTGGTTACATGAACAGTTTCCGCTGGAACAGACACCAGAGCATAACTTGCCTGGGGGTGAGTGATTGACCGATATATGTTAATCAATGTTAGCCTGAGGTGAATACCAAGGATTCTGTAGTTTCAAGTTTCCCATATTTGCGCTGGTTCACGACCAATCGCGTATTTACAGTCACGATCAGACTTAACGCTGCCTAGAAGCTCAATTCCGCGGGTGGGTGGCAACGAACTAAGTGCGTCTCCTCAATTTCTTGATAAACACGTGCCCACTAGATTGGGTGGGAGTCTTTAGCTACACTACCGTTCGGGTTTCCGGATCTCCAGATCAAATCAAGCCCACATTGTCACCACGCGGGAACCTACCTAGATTCTTTGTAAATTCCGATATGAAACCATCGTTGAGAACCAATGTAGAATCCGGCTGGAAATCTCATAAAGTTACAATATTCACTCGCCAATGTGGAACCCACATGGGCATTGACATAGGCACATTGTTAAGATATCGATATAAATACCCTGAACGACAAGATTATGCACTAACATGGTATAGAATCATTTGCGCGGGCGGTTAATTGCTAGGTATGCATGGTATATTGGCCACCAAGACGGCCAGGATACTTGTAGAAGTATGGGACCAAAACAGAACAGCATCTCGAAGTCATCTCAGCCGGCAGTTCAATGGGTATGAGTAAGTTGAACTGTTTACTTACTCTTTGGCGGATTATAATCTACCTAGCAAATGGGCACTTCCTATTTAACCCAGAGATAGAAGAGTGGGGTATAGCTGTGTATCTCGTTTAGCGACACTCAACGCCTCCGTAGTTTCTGGCTACCCGTGAGCTCTGATATATGCACATAGGTTCCCAAAGGTAGTACTTGTAATTACCGTAGTGGCTGCCAGACAGGAACGGGCGGCTGGTCCTCGGTTCGACCCTTAGTTCGGTCATAATTTTGGTCATTTTTACTGCAAATCTGTGCCTCAATTTTGGCCTCTAAGTGTGTCTTCTGATGGTAAAACTCATTTTATACGCTCACTTAGACCTCACGTATCTTTTATTGAAAGTGTTGAATGTATCTGAGAGCGTTTTCCGTTGGCCGTTGATAACTTACCGAGCTGGGTTTTCATGTCAGGCAGATATCAGCTCCGGATGTTTTGAAGATGTGGGCTTGATTTAGTAGATTTCAGGTGGGACCCTACCTAGAATCCATATGGGATCGCTCCATATGGATTCCAGGTGTTAACCCGAACGGTAGTGTAAGCATGATCATCGCGTGATCGGCTTTCGCCGCACCCTTACCCCCCTCGTTGCCCCTTAGCACTCTGGATTGTACCACCTCAGCCTCTGTAGCCGTTCATTTGATCCCCCTCGGTCGTATTTTTGCTCTCGTTGACCTCGCTACGTTGATAGGACCCGGATATAGCTCAAGCATTTCGCCATGGCCGCGAAAGATGCGGCGCCTCTGATCCAGTGCAATGTAGGTAGCCCGGTCAGGGCGGTCGCAATATCTCATGACGGGTCCCGTATTCTCTCTGGCTCATCCGACTGCTTCGTCCGTGTGTGGGATTTGCATACCGGGGCACTCGTTCTGGGGCCTCTGAAGGGCCACACAAAGTGGGCCTGGTCTGTAACCTGGTCACCTGATGACACTCGTATAGTCTCTGGCTCGGACGATAGCACCATCCGTATGTGGGACGCCCATACTGGGACTCCCATAGGCTCACCGCTGAAGGGACATCGCGGACGAGTCTCAGCGGTAGCATTCTCACACGATAGCACTCGCATTGTCTCGAGCTCGGTAGACAAAACAATCCGTTTGTGGGACGCACACACCAGGGCTCCTATAGGCGAGCCGCTCAGAGGCCATACCGACCGTGTCTCCACGGTGGCATTCTCGCATGACAGCTCTCATATCGTCTCTGGTTCGGTGGACACAACTATTCGCATATGGGACGCACGCACAGGTGCTCTCATCGGCAAGCCGCTCAGAGGGCATACTAGTTGGCTCCGGTCGGTGGCTTTCTCTTACGACAACACACGCATCATCTCTGGCTCGGGGGACCACACTATCCGCATGTGGGACGCCCGTACTGGTGCTCCCATAGGCGAGCCGCTTAGAGGACACACTAGGGCAATCTATTCGTTGGCGTTGTCTCCTGACAACACTCGCATCGTCTCTGGTTCGGGAGACCACACAATCCGCATGTGGGATGCTCGTACTGGCGCTCCCATAGGCGAACCGCTCCGAGGACACACCGATATAATCTAGGCGGTGGCACTCTCGCCCGACAGCACCCGCATCGTCTCCGGTTGCGATGATAACACCATTTGTGTATGGGAAGTGCCGTTGTCTAGGCCTTCTATTGATACTCGTACTACGGTGTGTACCTCATCGGCCTGTTTCCCGTGCTAGTGTTTATCAATCGTAATCTGGCAGAATCTACTCTCACTTGATTCGGTAATCAACACGAGGGTAAGTTTCTCGATCACATGCTAAGGCTACTTTGATGTACCGATCAAAATATGACAGAATTTGTCTTCATCCAACATAAGCGCAAGCGAAGGGGTAAGCAGATCATTTGGTTGTTTTATATACAAATTTTTATCCATATTTCGATAGACTGCGATTGCGTTTAACATGGTGACTAAGGTGATTATACGAGTCTCGACCATTCGTCGCACACTGCTCTTGAAGGCTTATTCCTATCAATACAGCAGGAAGATTTGTCGTTCGACATGATCACTAGTAAGATGGTAAGCTCACAACCTAGCCTTGTTGCTTACTACCGTTGATCCTAAGATCGCGCGGTAGTCTGTTCGAGAACTATTTGAATGTCTTGTCAGGCACGGATGCGCCGATCTCACAGCATCTATCGACCCCGATCGAACTCCCTCTGCGGTAATCGCATCAGGAGGTTTCGGTGACGTGCGGCGCGTGGCGATGGTCAATGGTACTATTGTCGCGCTCAAGACTCTTAGGCTGCACACCCTGCGAGAGGACGGCGATAAAGCCCTTAAGGTATATTCAAGTTCTCTCACGCCTACTTCTATCTCGATTGTTGAGACCAATACTCACTAGCGTGCCGTTCGGGAGTTGCATGTTTGGTCGAAGCTTCGCCATGTGAATATTCAAGAACTGTTGGGGGTTATTATCTTCCAGGAGGGCCTCGGCATGGTGTCTGCCTGGAGGAAGGAGGGAAATCTTCAACGATATATTAATGTGCACCCCGACGCAAAGCGCCATCCGCTGGTATGTCCGGTACTGCTACTCGCTTCTCGTCTCTGATTTGTGTCTTCTAGTGCGTACAACTGGCTTCGGGTTTATCTTACCTACATGGTATTGGAATGGTGAGAATGCCCTTTTTAATTGTTTAAGTACCTAAAGTTGACAGAGGAATTGGAGATTCATGGTGACCTTAAAGCAGTACGTCCGCGAGCGCTCCCGTATTTGTGCGTCGAGCATGTCTGTTTTAAAAATCTCCTCTAGTTGAACGTTTTGGTGTCTGACGATGGCATACTCAAAATAAACGACTTTGATTATGCAATGCTCTCCGATACCTCGCTCCGATTCTCTGCAACGACTAGACCTGGGAGAGGGACAATGCGATGGATGGTAAATGACTTGGAAAACACTTCACCACTGGCTTATGTATGCTTGCCAGGCACCTGAGCTTCTTCTACCAGAAGACGAGAACGGGAAGGGGATTGCTCAGGCCCCTCCTGTGAGGAGTATGGGAACCGACATATATGCACTAGGAATGGTAGGTTTGCGGAACGATCGCACATATTTGTCCAATGCTGACTGGTTGCTGCAGACGATGCTCGTACGTCAAAACGTCATACCTCGTTATAAAGCCTTCTGACATCGCGCAGTAAATCTTGACCGGGAGCGTACCTTACATTGAATACCGAAGTGAGATGGGCATATATCATGCTATCGCCTCTCAAAAGCCTCCAAGGCGACCCATGGCGCTGCCTTTGCCTGAAGAGGTGGCGGAACCTATGTGGGCTCTTCTTTTGACGTGCTGGAATCATGACCCATCTGCGCGACCGAACGCAGCATCGGTGTTGTCAACGGTAAGCTGATACGTTTGTTCAAGCAATGCAGGTCTGGTAACATATCTACCACTTAGTTGAAGAATTTCTCCATTTGAACAGTGGTTGCCCGGAGCTACTGCCGAAATTAAAAGTCTCTAATTTTATTCACGCTTCCTGTGTTTTATGCTTCTTTTTGACCCGACTTGTGTCATACTTCTTGTATGTATCTATGATAAATCCATGTTTGGCGTAGTCTCACGGGTTCTACTGGGGGTCGGCAACCCATGGGACTGAAATGTCTGGTCACATGACCGAGCCAAACAACGCATTTAGCACCCGCGCATACACACACATGGTTCTCGTGTATTCTCCTACAATTTAAGTGCCTAGAAATCTCATCGAACGTCGATAGTAAGAACATATGAATGCCTTGAACACTTCATTGAAGTTAGTCCACCCGTATACGCCTATGGGCAAATGCCCAAATACCCACACTCGAGCCTTTTCGGCTCTGACTTCCTTGTGTGTAGTTTCTTGTGACCTTCTCTCACCTGGACATTCAAATGTAGGCTACTGTGGTGGTAAAATGTCTTCAAACCATCTATATTTCGTCGTAGTTAAGTTCTTTACCGTTATACTCTTGACCACGCAGAACGTCAATTTGGTAGCCGGCCATAGATGGGAGGATCACAGAGTGAATGGTGTTGCTAAATTGAAATGCATGTGCTATTCGCAGTGTATTATACCCTGTTTTACACAGAGCATTAAATAGTTAGCATCACCTAGCGTATTCAATACACTACGTTCTCAAGCCGCTAAGTGTACGCATTCAAACTTCATTTTACAGACTTCTGGGGCTGTTGCACAAGTTGCTGCGTCCTCTGGCTTGGTCCCACGACGTATATCGGTACGTGCCAACAAGTGTTTTGGGTCCGCAAACGCCGAGGTTTCTAGGTTTGAAATGTGTACCTATGACCTTATATCACCTTCTACAGCGCCACACACAATCTTGGTGAGTATCTAGTCACAGAACAGCCCAAATAACGCGCAGAAAAAGTTGTCGAGGTTGCTTACGTCATTACCTAATCTCTCAATTTCCTTTTTGGTGATGAATCTTTGTGTGTATCGATAGTAGTGTGCAGCCTTCCCTGTTCATGCGATAGGCTCTTAATTTCCTTTAATGACATACTGAAACTGTAAGCGAGGCTGTTTCTAGCTTGGCTTTGGCATCGGACAGGATATTAACTTTGCCCTTGTCATTTTGGGGGATTTTGGGGGCTTATACAGTCGAAAATGAAACAATATATGGCAGAGAAAGCCTTGAGAGTGTCATGGCCTATGACCATGAGCACGTATTTCTCTAAGTCAAGTTTAATCGATTTATCATTTAATTACTTTCCTTCTTTTTCTCTAAGTCATGGATATTCGAATTATTATAATAGCCACCTTATGTAACTTAGCCACATCACTTAGGGTCTCGGTTACATGTTGCTTACATAGTTACTTTGTCCATGTGCTTCTATTGTTCATACTTCCTTTTACCTTAGTAACGTTCTCCTTTATGCGCTGTCCTTTGTATGCGCTTCTCTTCTTCTTCCTTCCACATGGTTACTTCCCCATTGTTCTGATAGACAAAGGTTTTCACATGTATGGTTGCCGTCTGCA
>JANWGL010002759.1:3024-39728 GCA_025200755.1 Ceratobasidium sp. C01 | reverse complement strand
GTCTTAAATCTATGTAGATCCTTGTAAATACTGGTGAATACAGACCCATAAGGGTAAATCTAAGTGTAATATATGGGGGGGGTCCTAAATTTCTTAAACATGTAGATACAATTAAATCCATGTGGATACATGTAGATGAAATTTGACCACTTTTCCTGACGAGACAGCTAAGGTCCATAGGACGGTTCGCCGACTTCAGTTTCCTATTACGCCCACCTACGCGTTTACCGATTACCGGTCCCAGGGCCAAACCATCAAAGCAGCCATTGTCGACATCGCGACCCCGCCAAGTGGCGGTGGGTTGAGTCTCTTCAATATATATGTAGCTCTATCCAGAAGCTCCGGGCGCGACACGATTCAAATACTTCGCGATTTCAATGAAAATATATTGATGCAGCCACTAGATAGTGATTTGGCAAAGGAGGATGAGAGGTTGGAGCGAATGGATGCAGTCACAAAGGAATGGTGGACAAAAATGGAGGGGCGGAGTGACACTATTTAGTGTATCTTTTGTATGTGTAATCTTTACTATCTACTGTGTCCGAATATATAATGCATGAATCAGAGACGCTGCAAGCCCTCTCGGCTAGATATAGCCAAATCCGGCTGTGCATACATCATTAGGCAGTTTTGGCAGTGCCGATTTTCAAGGAAAATCGCTAAACTGAAATTGGTTGTGGAGCAGGGATAAATCGACCAACGAGGCGCCGAAAATCGGCTGTTGAAGTGCTGGACACAGCCTCACCCATCCCTCACTCACATCCACTTCAATGAGCAATGTAGTTGAGTAAAAAAATTAAAATTAAAATGGTAGCCGCACTTTTATATGAGACCCAAGGACTCAGGTAGTTTATTTTGTACTTAAACGGATTGGTTGGCAATGCAGACGGGCAAAAGATGTGTAGGGGTCTAACATATGATGGGGTGGCAAATTCGGTAAACCAAGCGCTGAAAATCGCCTCTGCCATCACACTGTATCGGCTCCACTCCTGCCGATTTTTCAAAAATCGTCACTGCCAAAACTGCCTATTGGTTGGTTTTGGTCTTTTGGCTTAGTTTTTGATGATCGGCTTTGCGGCCGTATGATTGGGCTACTTTTAATCCAATCCGATAAGAGATAGAAGTAATGATTGACATCGATGGATCAACAGAAAAAAATAGTTATAAATTTTGGGAATTATTTTGCGGACATTATGACCGTGGAGAAACCTTGCTGAGCAAGGTAATAATTTCTCCGTAGTTCTTGCCATCTTGGCCCCCGCAGAGTGGTGCATCGTGGTTGGCTGCTTTCGACTACGAAGATCACGGTGCATCCTCTGGATCGATGAGCCCCCGCACAGCCCCGCTCAGGCATGCATGACGATTCACCCAGTAGGGGAGTGGATCACCCGTCGGACGCACCGCTACTGAGCGACGTGAACCCGATATGTGTGGCTCATCCTGACTGCTCCAGTCGACTCGAACTTGATTCTCTAGTCGAGTACTCCATTTCGAGCTCGTGGTTAACGTGCCCAATTACTTAATCACATCCCCAACGTGTTCGTCCCGTGTGACGTATCCGTGACGTCACGCGCGGGATCCTGACCCGCACGCACATAAACCTTCAGCCGATCCTTCATACGCATTCGTGAATTTACGGTACCGATCTATTAACCCCACTCGCTCTCATACGTCTATCCCCAAATACACACACCCACACCTGACCACGGGCGCCCATCCCCCGCGCAAAATCTCATCGCCGACCTCGTGTTGAATTCCACCTGCTGCCGCGTGCCCGCTCCTTCCCGAGTTGTAAGTTTGTTCGTCACTCACTTCACCTGATGCGCTTGTGTATGTTCTTATACTAGTTGATAAACGATCACTCTGGTGTTACCCTTACCCGCACATCCTCCACATGTACCCTCGCAAATCTCTGTTTCCGACTCTTGGTGTGTGGCAATTATGTATATGTTGATTGACTTAAATTCAGCACTGTTACCTCACACTGGTTCAAACGATCTTATTCAAATCACGGATGATATGAACTGCAGATACTCAATTCGGAAATGCCCATGTATACGATTGCCGTTTTGCCACCAGTCCAGTATCTGGTCACATCAGGCACCGACAAGCTTTCCTTCGCCCGCGAGAGTACGCATATATGCCTTTGGAGGACTAGACTGGTGCCCTTGAGAGCTGCATGGGCGGGTAAATGGGTCCCACCACTTCCTCGACTATCCCGGACCCACGCGAGTACGATTATGACTTTTTGGAGAGCTACTGTTTATCGGAACCTGGGAATGTTATAATACCTGAGATTTCATAGAAGAGTATAATTGCAAATGGTGTGGAGGATATCAAGAATCGGTTAACTTGTACAAAGGTGCGAGAGTTTCTCATGAAATCTCGAACCGGTTCGAGATATGGAATCGACCAACTGAGGGCTAGGTCGGGATTTAGGGACAGAAAGGCACCTTGACGTTGGCGATGCTGGGAGTCGACTCTTTAGGACTAAGGGTGGGTGCACGAAAGGCGTCCAGAGTGCAAGCGGGTCGAGGTCGGTTGGTTGACTGAACAGCGTACTCAGCAAGCGTGGTCGAGTTCCTCCAACTTAAATGAGCGGAATATCGATATTCTATATGACTCGCGAAAGCTCCAAGCTATCAAGAGCAAGACCCAATAGCTTACTGAAATGTTATCATCAAAGCACTGGATGGGGACCAGAAGCGGCGATATATCAGGGTCATCCGAGGGAGGTGAGGCTGTCTTGGATGTCACCAGCCTGGGATTTAATTTCTCAGACGCGACAACCAAGGACATTGGAGCGAGGCAAGCTGCATTACCACGCGGGCTAGGAAGCTTCACTACTACTTCGCTATAATTCAACTGTGATAAATGCGTTAGACCGATTTGTAAATCTGCGAATTGAGGGAGGAGGGAAAGCGTAAATTGAACAGGCGTGACACACCGAACAAATATAACGCAGCTCGCAGCAACCAGGCGATTTGTATTTGCAAGAAATCCCACCGGGTGTACAGCTTCCGCAGCAAACGACAAAAACTTGATTGCGCACATGAGGGGAAACTCGAATAGGTAATTGCCGATACCCAGCAGGTCTTATCATTCAGCTACTGCCACCTCGACCGCTCTCCTTATTTCCAGTTTCATAAAAGTTCGCGGCTCGTGCTTTTTTCAGACAAACAAATACTGAACTATAGTAGAACGGCCACTGAGCGATACGGGGTCTAAGAGCATGATCAATGGCTCAAAATAATCGCATTGAATAGCAAGACCGAATGACTGAACTATATCACAGAGATTCCTGCCCTTTCGAGCGTAATATCCCGTTGGGTGGTGCATAAGGCGACACTCCATGATCCTTTTTGCTGCGTTTACGAATCTTAAGCGGTACCGGACATATTATTTGTGATATTGAAGCTCATTTGGATAGTTATGATTGCTAAGTGAGCATGTATCGATTGGTTTGCACTGGATCCGGTACGTAAGACAGGGCCTGTGCGAGCAGAAGCATGAGCATGGCGACGCATATATGCTGACAAGCGCGCGGCGCTTCACGAGGAGGTAGTGGTCTCGCACACTGAGAATTTGGCGGTCGGTAACCACATAGGAACCGGCGACTGCCGGCGTCCGGGCTGATGGCGTGCGAAAATGGGTTTGCACAGCCGCCCACTAGGAAAACGAGAGCTTGAGGTGGTCTGGGACTTTGCAGTCGTAACCATCAACTTTGAGGTCTGAATCGCTCAAGGAAGTAGGGAGGTTGGGCACGACGACTATATCGTGGCCAAATAGTGATGTAGGCTCCACCAAATTGTTGTGGATGGCGCCAACTTTCCTATAAACTGCTAGTGCAAATTGTGGCGGCCACTCCACGACATTTCGAAGCTCCACCACGAAATAGTGATCGTGCCCAAAGTCCCTAGTGGATTTAAGAGAAATCTCTCAGGGCTTTCTCCGCCATATATTTTTCATTTTCGACTGTATAAGCTACCAAAATCCCCCAAAATGACAAGGGCATAGCTAATATCTTGTCTGATGCCAAATTCGAGCCAGACACGGCCTCCGTTACAGTCTCAGTAGGTCATTAAAGAAATTAAGTGCCTATCGCATGAACAAGGAAGGCTGCAAACTATTATCAGTGCGCACGTAGATTCATCACCAAAAAGGGAATTGAGAGATCAGGCAATGAGGTAAGCAACCTCGTTAGCTTTTTCTGCGCGGTATTTGGGCTGTTCCGGGACTAGACACTCACCAAGATTGTGTGTGTGGCACTGTAAAAGGTCATATAAGGTCGTAGGTGCACATTTCAAACCCAGATACCTCGCCGTTTGCGGACCCAAAGCACTTGTTGACACGTACTAATACACGCCGTGGGACCAAGTCAGAGGACGCGGCAACTTGGGCAATAGCTCCAAAAGTGGGTAAAATGAAGTTTGAATGCGTACACTCAGCGGCTTGAGAACGTAATGTATTGAATTCGCTAGGTGGTGCTAACTATTTAATGCTTTTTGTAAAACGGGGTATAATACACTGCGAATGGCACAAGCATTTCAATTCAGCAACACCATTCACTCTGTGATCTTCCTGTCTATGGCCAGCTATCAAATTGACGTTCTGCATGACCGAGAGTATAAAGGTAAAGAACCTGACTACGACGAAATATAGATGGTTTGAAGACACTTTGCCACCAAAGTCGCCTACGTTTGAATATCCGGGTGAGAGAAGGTCACAAGAAACTACACACAGAGAAGTCAGAGCCGAAAAGGCTCGAGTGTGGGTATTTGGGCATTTGCCCGTAAGCGTTTACAGGTGGATCAACTTCAATGAAGTGTTCAAGTCATTCATAAGATTTTACTATCGACTTTCGATGAGATTCCTAGGCATTTAAATTGTAGGAGAATACACAGGAACCATGTGTGTGTGTGCGTGGGTGCTGAATGCATTGTTTGGCTTAGTCACGTGACTAGATATTTTTTGTTACATTTATAATGCGCTACATGATCACAAGGTCAAACCGCGCAGTCCGAGACGAGACCGAGGCCAAGTACATGAGAAAAAGGGCCCTAAGGGTGTAAGAACGGGATAGTATCAGAGGGGAGAGGTGACTCGGAGGTCCAGGTATCAGGAGCCGCCCCCACGTGACAAGACATTTCAGCCCTATGGGTTGCCGACCCCCAGTAGAACCCGTGAGGCTACGCCAAACATGGATTCATCATAGATACATACAAGAATCATGGCACAAGTCGGGTCAAAAAGAAGCATAAAACGCAGGAAGCGTGGATACAATCAGAGACTTTTAATTTCGGTAGTAGCTCCGGGCAGCCACTGTTCAAATGGAGAAATTCTTCAACTAAGTAGTTGATATATTACTAGACCTGCATTGCCTGAACAAACGTATCGGCTTACCGTTGACAACACCGATGCTGCATTCGGTCGCGCAGATGGGTCATGATTCCAGCACGTCAAAAGAAGAGCCCACATAGGTTCCGCCACCTCTTCAGGCAAAGGCAGCGCCATGGGTCGCCTTGGAGGCTTTTGAGAGGCGATAGCATGATATATGCCCATCTCACTTCGGTATTCAATGTAAGGTACGCTCCCGGTTAAGATTTCCTGCGCGATGTCAGAAGGTTTTATAACGAGGGGTGACGTTTTGACGTACGAGCATCGTCTGCAGCAACCAGTCAGCATTGAACAACTATATGCGATCGTTCCGTAAACCTACCATTCCTAGCGCATATATGTCGGTTCCCATACTCCTCACAGGAGGGGCCTGGACAATCCCTTTCCCATCCTCGTCCTCTGGCAGAAGAAGCTCAGGTGCCTGGCAAGCATACATAAGCCAGTGGTGAAGTATTTTCCAAGTCATTTACCATCCATCGCATTGTTCCTCCCCCAGGTCTAGTCGTTGCAGAGAATCGGAGCGAGGTATCGGAGAGCATTGCATAATCGAAGTCGTTTATTTTGAGTATGCCATCGTCCGACACCAAAACGTTCAACTAGAGAAGATTTTTAAAACAGACATGCTCGACGCACAAATGCGGGAGCGCTCGCGCACGTACCGCTTTAAGGTCACCATGGATCTCCAATTCCTCTGTCAACTTTAGGTACTTAAACAGTTCAAAAAGGGCATTCTCACCATTCCAATACCATGTAGGTAAGATAAACCCGAAGCCAGCTGTACGCACTAGAAGACACAAATCAGAGACAAGAAGCGATTAGCAGTACCGGACATACCAGCGGATGGCGCTTTACATCGGGGTGCATATTAATATATCGTTGAAGATTCCCCTCCTTCCTCCAGGCAGACACCATGCCGAGGCCCTCCTGGAAGATAATAACCCCCAACAGTTCTTGAATATTCACATGGCGAAGCTTCGACCAAACATGCAACTCCCGAACAGCACGCTAGTGAGTATTGGTCTCAACAATCGAGGTAGAAGTAGGCGTGAGAGAACTTGAATATACCTTAAGGGCTTTATCGCCGTCCTCTCGCAGGGTGTGCAGCCTAAGAGTCTTGAGCGCGACAATAGTACCATTAACCATCGCCATGCGCCGCACGTCGCCGAAACCTCCTGATGCGATTACCGCAGAGGGAGTTCGATCGGGGTCGATAGACGATGTGAGATCGGCGCATCCGTGCCTGACGAGACATTCAAATAGTTCTCGAACAGACTATCGCGCGATCTTAGGATCAACGATAGTAAGCAATAAGGCTAGGTTACGAGCTTACCATCTTACTAGTAATCATGTCGAACGACAAATCTTCCTGCTGTATTGATAGGATTAAGCCTTCAGGAACAACATGCGACAAATGGTCGAGGCTCGTATAATCACCTTAGTCACCATGTTAAACGCAATCGCAGTCTATCGAAATATGGATAAAAATTCGTATATAAAACAACCAAATGATCTGCTTACCCCTTCGCTTGTGCTTATGTTGGATGAAGGCAAATTCTGCCATGTTTTGATCGGTAAACCAAAGTAGCCTTAGCATGTGATCGAGAAACTTACCCTCGTGTTGATTACCGGATCAAGTGAGAGCAGATGCTGCCAGATTACGATTGATAAACACTAGCACGAAAAACAGGCCGATGAGGTACACACCGCAGTACGAGTATCACTAGAAGGCCTAGACAATGGCACTTCCCATACACAAATGGTGTTATCATCGCAACCGGAGACGATGCGGGTACTGTCGGGCGAGAGTGCCACCGCCCAGATTATATCGGTGTGTCCTCGGAGCGGTTCGCCTATGGGAGCGCCAGTACGAGCGTCCCACATGCGGATTGTATGGTCTCCCGAACCAGAGACGATGCGAGTGTTGTCAGGAGACAACGCCAACGAATAGATTGCCCTGGTATGTCCTCTAAGCGGCTCGCCTATGGGAGCACCAGTACGGGCGTCCCACATGCGGATCGTGTGGTCCCCCGAGCCAGAGATGATGCGTGTGTTGTCGTAAGAGAAAGCCACCGACCGGAGCCAACTAGTATGCCCTCTGAGCGGCTTGCCGATGAGAGCGCCTGTGCGTGCGTCCCATATGCGAATAGTTGTGTCCACCGAGCCAGAGACGATATGAGAGCTGTCATGCGAGAATGCCACTGTGGAGACACGGTCGGTATGGCCCCTGAGCGGCTCGCCTACAGGAGCCCTGGTGCGTGCGTCCCACAAACGGATTGTTTTGTCTACCGAGCTCGAGACAATGCGAGTGCTATCGTGTGAGAATGCTACCGCTGAGACTCGTCCGCGATGTCCCTTCAGCGGTGAGCCTATGGGAGTCCCAGTATGGGCGTCCCACATACGGATGGTGCTATCGTCCGAGCCAGAGACTATACGAGTGTCATCAGGTGACCACGTTACAGACCAGGCCCACTTTGTGTGGCCCTTCAGAGGCCCAAGAGCGAGTGCCCCGGTATGCAAATCCCACACACGGACGAAGCAATCGGATGAGCCAGAGAGAATACGGGAGCCGTCATGAGATATTGCGACCGCCCTAACCGGGCTACCTACATTGCACTGGATCAGAGGCGCCGCATCTTTCGTAGTCATGGCGAAACGCTGGAGCTATATCCGGGTCCTATCAACGTAGCGAGGTCAACGAGAGCAAAAATACGACCGAGGGGGATCAAATGAACGGCTACAGAGGCTGAGGTGGTACAATCCAGAGTGCTAAGGGGCGACGAGGGGGGTAAGGGTGCGGCGAAAGCCGATCACGCGATGATCATGCTTAGCTCAAGACTCCCACCCAATCTAGTGGGCACGTGTTTATCAAGAAATTGAGGAGACGCACTTAGTTCGTTGCCACCCACCCGCGGAATTGAGCTTCTAGACAGCGTTAAGTCTGATCGTGACTGTAAATACGCGATTGGTCGTGAACCAGCGCAAATATGGGAAACTTGAAACTACAGAATTCTTGGTATTCACCTCAGGCTAACATTGATTAACATATATCGGTCAATCACTTACCCCCAGGCAAGTCGTGTTCTGGTATCTGTTCCAGCGGAAACTGTTCATGTAACCAGAAATGACTGTCGTGTGCCTCGCGATTGCCTCGTAATGCATGCATTTACTTATTGTTGGGCGCCGGGGTCATTACCTCTGTGATGTTATTGTTAGAATATAACTGCCTTCGTAGGTGCGACCTGACAGCTAAACCCAGCTGCAGAGGGTTATCGGCGATACTTATTTAGCTTTGTGACACGTTTAATCGCTTTCAGGTCGCTCAAGTCGTCCACTAATGCGTCTCCGAAGCGGTTGATTCTCGTGGCGACCCAGAAAGAATTATTCATCAGCTACAATAATAGATCAAGTATTGAAGGTGCATTTAGTAAATATGTTTTCGTAAATTAGGTATTCGCCCGAAGGCTTTCTCGAGGTTAGCTAACTGATAAGTATGAGGCGGAAACCATTGTACTGTGGAGGTCGAATTTAAGAAGCTAATAAGTACGCCCCAATTTGGATCTCCCCACCTTAAGAGTGCGACCCCGACGCACCATATTGCGTCGCTATACGTTGAGATTGGCCGGGTAGGTGTATCTCGCGGTCTCTGGAGGTATGTTTTGTCCTAAGCACCTCGATGAAATTCTGAAAATCGCCGTAAACACCAGAGATGAGCGTTTCCCAAGCCTTTTCATCCCAGGGTCGTACTTCCTGCTCATCGTTCACGTGTTTATGGCCAGAGGCGAGGTACTGTATATCTGATACTGCATAAGCTGAGTGGCAACAATACTGGTGGAGCTGATTGCCATTTCAATTGTATCGAACCGAGTAAGATTATTTTCCTGTGGCTCTACGCGGTTTACTCTATTTATTCTTTACGTCCGAAGAATGGTCCACAATAGAAGGAAGTACACAACAAGCGACCCGGATAGGCGCCAGGGGGAGGTGCCACGGCCTTGGACAGATATGAATAGGTATGGATAGGTATGGGCGTGTTAGCAAGCAGAGACAAAGTTTCGCCTCGTTTGGATGGATGTCAATGCAAGGAGTGATCCTCCGCGAGTTGTGTTAAGATCGTGACGAGCATATGAATATTTTCGAGTACAACAAATATAGTACCGTGAGATTCTATGTATATGCATTGACCACCCCAGAAGTATGCGGGGCGGTAGGGCTCACACGAACCCTGGTTAGGCGCCAGCGGTAGATGCGTGACCACGCACCTAGATCGTGCTCATCTTTCGAAGGATGACAATCTGCTATTCCATTGGGTTGCGGCTCGGATACTGCCAATAATTTCCTCCGGTTTTATGCGCAAATAGAAATCAAGAAATCAAGAAATCAAGTACGAAAGCACATACCGGCGCCCGACCCGAATCTGGACTCTTACAGATCAGATAGAGTACACATTCGATACTGAAGTAGCTGCGATCGACATAGTCCTCGAGGAAGAGATAACGCGTGTTGGCTAGGTTCCCATCGACTTCGAACAATTTCATATGGTCATACTATAGAGAGGTCGCGATAGAGGAATGATGGAGAAAACCCGACGTATTGGCTACGAATGTCACAGGATTGCAAAAACCTTCAAACCTATGAGCCAAAAATCGGAGATAAACAACGCCACGTACATCGTCAGTGGCGCGCTCTTGGGCGCAAACTCCGCCACCAACTTCAAACTAGTGCCAACTGCGATCAATTTTAGTTATTTGGGTCTTTTCCTTGTTGGTTTGGTTCAGTGGCTTGACGAGATGTTGACTGACAAAAGCGAGGTTGTGATTGGGAGGAGATAGATAAGCGCCGAGGTTGGTGATCGTAGATGACCGTGGGAATGAGACCCAAATAGACTTTGATCACCCGTCGATCAGGTCAGAGGATAATTTGGAAACGAAAGCCTTTGATGAGACATGGCTAAATAATTTCAAAGGCTGGCTTGTCTGTGCAACCTGAGATAGGCAGATAGCACGCTTTTACCAAAAGGACGTCCAGGGTTTTCGGAGCGGCTACCTCACCTAAGCTCTAACCAATCAGCCTAAATGCCCCACTAGCGATATGCCCGGACGAGCGAAGGATATATAGAGCGCATGACGATTCATTAATGAAATACACAAAAGTTACATTACACACTGTGTATATAGAATAACAGTCGCCGAATGGCAGAGCCAAACGAAGTGAGGAGCGCTCCCCAGTCTCGACGCTAGCTCAGTAGTCGAAGCGGCAGATGCCGTGTCCCTCTGTGTGGTCGATGCAGCCAAACGTGTCAAGGCAGCCTCAGAGGGCGACCCAGCCCCAAAGGTCACGGCGATCGTGGAGTCGTCAGTTGTAGGATTATTGCTGCTCACTTTTAGGTGGGCAATTCGATGCTAACATAAGATCTTGTGTGTAAGTGGAGTTAGGATAACTTGGAGTACCAGCCAAAAGCAAGGAACTTACGTTGAGCATATATCACTGGCAGGACACTTATGTCGAGTGCTTGGAGCTTAAGTGAGGGTGGACATGGAAGTGAATCGACCGTCCCAAGTGCCACGCTGGGAAAACGGGCAACATAATTCAATGTCCAACCACGTCCGCCTACCAAACATCTCTCCAGAAACCCCGGTCATCCATCGAGGTGTGTTCAACATCCACGCGGCCACAATATAACACGGGCCCGAGTACGCATTTTGAATAGGCCAGGCACCCGCAGCGGTTGTGATTGCAATCGCCGACGGGTTGCCCAAAGCGACTTCGGCAGGGAGCAGAGGGTCAAACTCATCCAGGACGATGAGATTGAGATTGTGGTCTAAAGTGACATAGGTCATCTCGATGGGGTCGCAGGGAAGATCTAGGTGCGGGGAGGTGCGGGGAAGTGAGGGGTGGTGGTAACCTCGCCCTATTTGACCGAGGAAGGGTAAGAGAGAAAAAATAATCGCAATGCATCGCGGCTACCAGGCACAAAATCAGGTCCATTATAGAAATGCAGAAGCTGGAAAGACGACTCACGAACATGACAACGTGTGCTCTTGGCGTCTCGTAGTCTGTTCTTACAATCCATCTACCGCCATCCGCAACAACACGACTACAATCTCCGTCGCATTCAAGGTCCTATGCAGACACGCCAAGACCCAAGCCGCTAGGACCGCCGAAAACACGTAGACATTGTGCTCACACATCACATCATTCTCTCGCAAAAAATGTTTCGATCAGGAGTATCCGGGATCAACTAGTATACATTTCGATTAAGGGGTTGCTTCACAGGCAGAGGTATCGTGAATTCAGGGAGATCTATAGCGTAGCAAATCGGAGGTCTAGGGGGGATGTCACGGCGAGAGGGCATTCAATGACGTGGGCGAAGCTGGAAAACATGTGATCACGTGACTGGTGATGAGCGCTTCGGGGGTTATATGCACTTTGTAAGGATTTGAACCATAAAGAATACGTAACATTGGAGTTTTCTGAGCATATATCTACGGAAATTCTTGACAATGAAAATAATATACGGCCCAAACACCAGACTCAAACACCAATATGTATATACGGCACCCATCGGATCAGCTCCTTTTCTCCAATCTGGTCACGCAGACCTCCCACTGCCGTGTGTAGCGCTCTAGCAGTCCTTCCTCCATCCAGGTTTCCATCTTTTGCCAGCTGCCCATATACGTAATCCGCTACGATTGGCGCGTCTTTATCCTGGATAGACCACATGGTAGCGATGACTGTCGGATACCCAGCTACCAGCATCCCGGCTGCCAAGTGGATCGCCTCGTCGGGCGTGTTTTGGTCCCCGGTCGCGGTCTGGCACGCCGAGAGGAAAGCAAGACCTTTGTTATTGAGTGACCTCTTCGTAATCTCTGCCAGGCTCAATTCACTCCTGTGCAGATGAAAGCAGCTCTCGGTTGGTTGGGCAAGATTCTGGGACGCATGGCATGCGAAATGAATGGAATTGTGTTTCTCCATAGCATTCAATACCGTCTCAGCTGAGGCTTGATCGCCCTTTAGCTGTTCGCAAGATGATTTTCCCACGTGTTTTGCGATGTGAGTGAGCTCAACCTCAGTTGCTGGTAGCGTAGAACCTTCGCTGACGGCCAGGACGGTACCCAGCTTGAGCGATTGCGCATTTGATGGTAATAAGGAGCTCAAAGTCGGCGCGTAGGAAGAGATTGCGTATTCGAACAGCTTGTCGCCTCCGTCTTGATAGCAGCCTGCAGCGTGAATTGGAAGCATGGCCAGCGCACCGGTGGTGCACCAAGTGATATGGGGTAGCTGATCAATGGGTAGCTTTTCCTAGGGAATAAACTATTAGAAACTCGAACGTAGATTTGTTAAGCAAGCTTACAATATATCCCAAGGAGATAAGCACTGGGTGCACTATCTTGTGCCAGAGTGTAGCGAGGATTGTATCGAGAGAGAAGAGCTGGTGGCTCAATCTACCTATTGGCCTTTGCTCTCTTGTCCGTGGTGCCCCTTGCATATGGCGGTAGAGTTCTGCCACTTTGATATGTGAAATGTCAGGCAGATGGACGTGTGTAACTTCATTGGTCTCGGGACGAAGGATGAGTGCATCGCATCGGCTGGAATGCACGTTGACAACCACTACAGGTCCGAATTGTGCGGCGGACCTGAGCTCAGCAAACTTCTTCGGGAGCATGAAGTCGTGAAATCCTGGTAGTTCCCGGGCTTGGGCAAGAAGGCGGTCGAAACCCTCTGCGAGGCGACGGTGTTTCTGAGCAGCGAACTCCAGAGCGTCCGCGTCATTGTCAGGGGGGGCTAAGTCCGAAAGTCGTGAAGTAGCGTGCTCCAGTGCAGATGCTGTCATTTTGAGGTTCTCGGCAAGATCAGGGTCAACTATGGAAAGATCATCGAACGGCGTCCGGAGCTGAAGGATCTGACTCCAGACGATTGAGCGACCGGCTTCGAGCCATTCGAGTGCTAGTCTAAATTCCTTCGCCGTTATCGCGACAGCAGCCGCTTCCACAGCTATGGAGCCTATGGTTTGGGTGTCCTGATATCGACGGGTCACAGTTGAACCTATCCAGACAACTTTAGGGACTAAATTCATCGTACACTGGTAGGCTGAAAGTGATGAGGGATCGTTGAGGAATGTACTGAGCCTAGCCCATCGTGTCGAGGCACCGAACCGGGTTGTTACGCTCCCGGTAGGGTAGAGAGCCGCCTGGCGGAATAATGGGATCGAGAGATATAGGTCAGCAGGGTCCCCGTGACACCCGAACCGACTCAGGTGTGAGCTACCGAGGTTACTGAGCGTCGCGGGCTTGCCTGGATGGCCATCTGGTGTGAGCAAAACCGCCTGAGATTGGCAAGCAATCGCCATATCTATGTTTTCAGCCTCGCCCAGAAGCTGAAATCGAATCTGGTGGGAGTTACCGAGGTTACTGAGCGTCTGGGCATTGTCTGGATGTCCATCCGGATTCAGTAGGGCCGCCTGAGTCTGACAAGCTATTGCGTTGTCGATGTCTGCAACCGCTCCCAGGTGCTGAAATCGATTTTGGTGCGAGATACCGAGGTTGTTGAGCGTCGCGGGCTTGTCTGGGTGGCCACCTGGAGTGAGCGAAACCGCCTGAGACTGGCAGGCAATCGCTACGTCTATGTCTGCAAGCTCGCCCAGCTGCTGAAATCGATTTTGGTGCGAGAGATAGCGAGGTTGTTGAGCGTTCCGGGCTTGTCTGGATGGCCGTCTGGAGTAAGCGAAACCGCTGGAGACTGGCAAGCGATCGCCATGTCGACATCTGTAACCTCGCCTAGGCGTTGAAATCGAATCATGTGCGAGTTACCGAGGCTGCTGAGTGTCCTAGGCTTGTCTGGATGGCCATCTGGAGTAAGCGATATCGCCTGAGAGTAACAAGCAATCGCCACGTTAATGTCTGCAACCTTTCCCAGCCACTGAAATCGAATCTGGTGCGCGTTGCCAAGGCTGGTGAGCGTCCCAGGCTTGCTTGGAAAGTCATTTGGTGTCAGCGAAATCGCCTGAGACTTCCAGGCAATTGCGATGTCGATGTCTGCAACCTCGCCCAGGCACTCAAATCGACTTTGGTATGAGCTACCGAGGTTGTTGAACATTCCGGGCTTGTATGGATGCCCATCTGGAATATACGAAACCGCCTGAGACATATAATCTATCGCCATGTCGATGTCTGCCACATCACCCAACTGTTCGTATCGGTAGTAGTACGAGAGTCCAAGATTGTGGACATATTCCGCTCTGTCTTCGTGCCCGTCCGGGATAGATTCCAATGCTCGAGTGTGACAATCAATGGCCCGATCGATCAATTCAACCTCACCCGTAAGCTGGTATCGGTTCGCCAAATGGTTGCCGGCGGTATTCCAATATTCTCTTTCAGGCATTGGGGGTACTTTAAATGAGTCTTCGATCAAACGGTGGACACGGAACACCCTATCCACTACCGCATCCACTACGGTCCGTTGTGTGTTAGTTTGTGCATCTAGCTGCCATCGGTGTGGATTTGATAGAAGGAGTAGAGAACTTACGGCTAGACTTATCATTGCTAGGCTGCGTTGAAATAGCTTCCCGCAACTCAAACAAACGCTAACCGTTTGCAAAGTGAAGTTATGCATGTCAAGAACACGAAGATCATATTTGCTTCCCCAACTTACCTCTGCGCTCTCCAGCCTATTTGACGAGGGCCGGTAAGTATCATGCTCTCGTAGAATGCTGCTAGATCCTAACCTCGATGCTGAGGCATTTTCTATCAACTCCTTTGTGTTATGGTCCATCAACTAGTCGTAAAATTTTGCAATGAGGGTAGACTATCAGAATAAAAAGACGATTTCCGGCGTGTGCTAATTGGATGGCTCGTAAGTTCAGTTGACTTAAATTCGGTCTCATCTCCTTTTAACCATCCATGGCTGCCCATCGTGGCAGTGCGATACAGGGTAACAATATGCGATGCAAGCTAAGAACCTGTCGTTTTGCTCCGGGTCCTTTGCCGATCGGTACCCTCCTTCAACCGTCCGATGTCAATCCTGAGCCTCATGTTATTGCCAGGAGTTGGAATGCTAAGTATGATGGGCAATGGTGGATCGACATGGAGCCAAATACCGCCAGAGTTCCCTGAGACCTTCGAAGCCAGGAAAACCCGGAAACTATTCCGCGGACTGTTCGCTGCCCCATTAGGAGTACTGGTGATTAGGGAAGCGACAGAAGCCATCCAACCGCTCAAGTGGTATTCACGGGTACTTTTCTGGTTCTAAAAAGGATCATACGCACACCCGCGAGGGCTCGGGGAAGCGTGTAAGCGCCTAATGCGACTAGATCTTGTACCGGTAGTGAAATTCCAAGTGTATAAATGCGCATTTTGGGGTTTGTTGGACCAAGATAGAGATCCTAAAAGTCGAGATGAACTTCCTATCACCTTCCTTCTATAAAGTCACTCCAAGAGTTGGAATTATTTGCAGTAGTGTCAGGCAAAGTCGTGTCCGGCAAAATCATATCAGTTACAAAATCACGTGCATTGGTGGGCGAGAACGCACCCCTATTTATACCCTGAAAGCGGCCGAGTCATACGCGTATATGCGCCGCATATACGTCGGGCTCACTGGGTCGATTACATTCTAGTGCCTTCGGTGACCTTCTGGTACGTTCCAGCTCATTCCATTACATTCTGGTTCATTCGTTGTATATACATAAAGTTTCTACAGGTCTAAATCCAATCATCAAAACCAGTACGGGGCAGTAGAGCGACACCTAAGTGAACAAGCACGTAGAAAATCACCCTAAAAAAGTGTCAGGAACACTGTACCACTTCGACCTTCGCGTCAATCCCCGTCCCCTGGAAGATCGACACGACACGAAAACTTGATGGGTCCCCTATCCCCCTCCCAGTCGACCAGGGGGACAACCCAAGTCAATATCAGAGACTGCAAGCGACACATATCCGCGTATACATCTAAGTTAGAACAAATGAAAGCTAATACAAGAGTCTAGTTACGCTCTAGGGATCCCGGAAGACTTCAAGCGAGGTGCTACGAGGTGGACTGGCTTGCTGTACTCGGATTTTTCACTCTTAAACCCATATCCCGGTCTCTCGCATCTACACGTACACCTGCCTTCCTAGTTCGTAAATCAACCTTCTAGCATCTCTCATACGCGCGCATCACCCCCCTGCGAGCCTTCACGAATCCCCATTCCTGACCCTTGCTATGATCCGGTTATATTAACCCTTGCTTCCTAAAGTACGACACAAATAGTTTCAAGGCAATCCGGGAGAACGTAAAGAGGGGTTGAAGGTCTAACGTATTGAAGATGAATGTTACCACCAACTGCGAAAACGCTCTGACCACAAATGAGCTGCAAAAACCAAGTGCGTACCACTTACTTGTATCATCCCCGACCAAATTGGCTTCCACCAACCGCTCAGAGTCACGCTCGACGAGCCACAGTGACTGGCCCTTTATTATCCATTCCTCTCGCTTGAAGCAATTCGTGAGAGGTGTAGTGTTCGGCTGAGCGGGACCGTCACGAGGGAAATTGCCCGTTGGTAGGTGGTCTCATCGCTTGGGTTTGTTACTATAGGTACTTGTGTAAAATATGAAAGGAATGGAGGCAAGTTGCACTTTTGATGGCGCCAAGCTGAGTCTCTTGTTTACGAAGGGACGTCATCTCAGGGAGGTTGAAGGAGCGCAAAGATCCAGAATTGGCTAAGCGCCGAGCTTAGTCTGTTCATGACTGTGAGAATGATTGCCTCGAACGGGACCGACGAGACCATCCCCGAAGGTCTTAAGTCAAATCTTGTGGATCGCCCTTTTTCTTTCTTTCTTGTATTCAAAGTAATGATGTCACGAGTTGCGTCCCTTTATGAGTCTGCCTGAATTTTAGCGGGTTTCGAATGTCGAATGAATTCTGAAACGGCGAATGGCATCCGCGCTTAGACACTTTGCGGCAAAACGAGCGTGATCAACATACAACACTAGCGCGGCAATCAAACAATCCCCCTGGTGGGACCTCCATTGGCACCTTCTGTCCGGCTCGCCCCCCACTCTCACCAACAAACTGCTCAATCATACGATCAATACTGTATTTATTTCGACCTTAATGTCGCATACGGAAAGGCGCTGAGCACTTGGATCCCTTATCTGTGCGGGGTGGGGAATTGACACCTTGAGATTTGGATTGGGAGGTAAAGCGGCGGAAAAGCGTGTTGGCGCAGGTGATGTTGGAAGCGGGCTCGTTGCAATCCGGAATCGGCGCATGAAGTCCAGAGTGTACCACGGCATAGGCGAGTAGAGGGAGGTCACACGAGACTGATATCATTCGTCAGAAGGCGGGTCGAGGTTGGTTGTTTAGGCTAACACAATGGTAAACAAGCGTGGTCGAGTCCCAATAGATTAGAAGGGCAAATTCTGATAGTGTACGTTATTCGCGGAAGCTCCAGGCCAACAGTAGCAATTCACAGTTCAAATGGCGCGTAGGTGCCATAAGGACTATAGTTATAGCAGGGCCAGCTGAGAGGGCAGCGGAGCATCGTCGGCGAGTGAGGCAGTCCGGTTGAAAGTGGCCTGTGACCGACGTCACGAGTTCATCCGTGACGTCACACACCTACTCCTGGCCTCAGGTGTCTATTTCTACGCGCCATCTCGCTCCCTACCTCGTTACAGATACTGTACCACCTGCAATAATATGCAGACTCTTTTCACCTCACATGCCTGCGTACTACACAGTGTTTCCTGCCCTCGCATATCCGCGCATACTCCCACCACCCGAGTTCGTAAATCAACCTTCCAGCATTACCTTTTCACATTCACCACTCTCCTGCGCGCTTTCACGAATCCACATTCCTAACACCTACTATGTTGCGGTTATTTACAAGGTTGTACTTTACTATTTCGACCTCAACGTCGCTTATGGAAAAGCGCTGAGAGCCTAGCGATGTCTGGTTGTCTTTGTCACGATTGTCCCCCGCGTCGGGCGCCGCTTGGACAAGGGACATGGACAGTTGTGCGTCAAATTGATGTCAGAATGTGTCCAGAATAGGCTTTAATCGCATTGAAATGTCAATTATTTGATGATAGAAAACTGTCCTTTGACGTCGGCTGGCAGCGGGACAGGGAACCGATCAAAAATCTGCGTCGCGTCGATCCCCCTGGGGACAGGGACCGACGTTAAGGTCGAAATAGTAGAGTACCCGGCTTTCGACGCTTTGTGGTGGAGTCAGTCCTCACCCTAAGCCCTTTAATGTTAGCATCATTACATTTGAACAGCAATACAGATATCAAAAATACGCACCTGTCGTCTTCGTCTATCTATACATCCGATACCCAGCACCTTGCGCCTCATGCGATCGGATAATCGACAGCAGGTTATCCCTTTCCAAGAACTGACATACAGCTTGGTATCTATTCCATATCAACTAAGTCGTTAGCTTAGTTTCTCAATCAAGTCACATCGTCCCGCTACTCATCGCCCAACTGAAGTTGATCTCCTTCCCCACCTCTCCACAAAACGATCAACTCACGTGAAAAAGTGGCTACATCCCTGCACGTTGTCATGTATGAAACTCTCGTTCTTCTTCTCGCTCCCAAAATCCTCTAGCGGGTCCGCCCACAAGATACCACACATAAGTTCGTGCGTTGGTGACTCGCGGAAGCGGTCGATCTGGAGGTAGAGTGTCAGATCAATAAAATCTAATATGATGACGAAAAATGTGGAATAGAAGGAAAGCTTTGGAGTGAAGTTGAGGAGACCGGCGCCAAGAAGGGAATCCAGGAACTAATGATTGACGCCGGAAATCAAAAGGTAGGGAGTAGGGACGAGGAAGTTAAGGGTAATATATCCTCATCGAGCGAACAAAAGATGAAGGCTTCGGGGACGCTCCGGCCGGTGCCAGCTGCTCAACGAGCCGTTCTTGCAACTCGACACACGCGTCGGCATAAGATGGGGGAGCATCAAAGCCAAACACAAGCCGAATCCAAGGCACAACAACAGTACACGCCGACTCACGCTGCGCAGGTCATCCAGGGTGTGGAGTTCCGGACGCAACCCTCCGTGAATAGACAAGAACTGCTTGCTCATAATAGCCGCTAAGGGCAATGTGCAGAATGAATTCATCGTCGTCTCACACAGTCGCTCGGAGTATTTGTGTTTACCTAGATCAAACAGGGATTAGCTCAGAGACCAGAAACGCGTAAAAATGAACGGGGAGAAAACGCACACTCTAACTTAAACGTAAAATAGTCGGTGAGATGGTGGCCTTCGTGGTTTCTGCGTAGGCGGTAGAGGGTGTCGGGGTAACGGATTTTGAGACTCCGAAGTTCGTGTACGCGTTCGATGCTGAGGTAGCCGCGATCAACATAGTCCTCGAGGAAAGGATAACGCGTGTTGACCGAGTTTCTACCGGCTTCGAACAGTTTCACAGGATCGTACTATAAAGAGATTGAGGGACGGCGCGATAGGGAGATGAGTGGGAAAGACCGACGTGTCAGCGATGAACATCACCGGACGGCGAAAACGCGACAAGCACACATGCGCAGCAGAAACAAAATACGCACCAGCTATCGGCGCATCCACTATGAGGAAGTTGGGCTTCACGCGTAATTGCTCAGTGCCCCACTCAATGATCCATAGCGCTTGGGCCTTCGTCTTTCGCCCCTCGCGAGAGAAATGATTCTTGAGGAGCTCGACGTCAGGCTCAGCGAAAAATTACGCGTCGGTGGATATATCACTACTAGGGCAGGAACCTACAAACCTATTAGCCAAACATCGGAGAAGAACGACGCGACTTACATCTTTGATGGTACCCTCCTGGGTGCTAACTACGTCACCGACTTCTGCAAAAGCAATGTCGGGAATTTGGGCATCTGGGCCTTGTCCTTATTCCTCGTTCGATCCAGTGCCTGGACGAGATGTGGAAAGTGAGATTATGATCGTGACGAGGAGAGAACAGAGAAGCGCCAATGTTGGTCATCTTTCCCATGGTCGGGTGTTATGGCCTGTAAATAGACTTTGATCGACTGTCGATCAGAAGTCCGCGTAACTTTGATACGCCAGGACACCATTTCTAGGCCCGTACCAAGTGGTGTGGCACAACACTCAAGTAACTTCAAAGTATTAGTGCG
This sequence comes from Ceratobasidium sp. C01, assembly GCA_025200755.1. Classification (NCBI taxonomy): domain Eukaryota; kingdom Fungi; phylum Basidiomycota; class Agaricomycetes; order Cantharellales; family Ceratobasidiaceae; genus Ceratobasidium; species Ceratobasidium sp. C01. The sequence continues at coordinate 19,226 of JANWGL010002759.1, read as the reverse complement.
TCATTGCTAGCTGAGACAAGCGGATAGCGCGATTTTGCGGACGAGTCGTCTCGCGCGTTCGGAGCCCCGCACGCGCCTAAACTCCAAACTAACCAACACAGACCACTGGTGAGGTACGCGCGGACGAGTTTACACTTTCTGAGACTAATAATAATATATCAATACCATACTCGAGAGTCATACAACACACTATGTATCTAAAAGTTCAGTTGCCGGATGATAAAAGACCGGTGACCGAGATGTCCATTCCAACCCTCAACAACCAAAAAGATAGAATATGTGGCATACCATTGTTGATATGGCAGTAAATATGTTCATGTTGCATGCCTCCACTAAGGCAACTCCTTACAAGATCATCTCTTCGAAGTAGAGCTGCCCTGTGCCAATCGAAGCAACATTCAGCCGTACCATACAGCACTCTGGTCGGGCAACTCACTACATAGCCCGCTCAGCAATGAATGCCCCGCTCCCCGTGATGGATCCATTCCCACATCCTAGTTATTTCATACGACGTCAGTTAGCCTACAGAATAGAACGACAGCGCTGCTTACCCTCGACACCGCAGTGAATCGATCCTCCCAAAGACAACCCCTAAAAATCGGCCTCATCGTCCAATGCCCGTCCGAATCCTCTTGCCAAATACCTCTTACATCGCCCGTCGGAATCGTGTTCACGACTATCGCAGCCGTGGTCGACTCCTCACCCGAATACGCATTTTGAGTGGGCAAGGCCACCGCTGTAGCCGTGGTAGCGGCCGAAGGGCTACTCAAAGCGGTTTGGTGGGTGGCACCGTACCGGTTATGGATATCATCATACAAACAGGAGCAGTTCTGTTCATGTTGCCCATCAATGTAACCCTAGTGGAGGTGATCGAGAACAAGTACAATTTCATAAGCGCCGAGGTTGGAGATGACTGGTGACCGCGGGAATGGCAGCAAAGATAGACATTTTTGATCGACTACCGATCATCATACCTTTATATAACATTGATACGTCAGGATGCTATTTACACTCCGTCGCTTATCGCTTCAAGAGCACGTACGCGTCGCGCTCACACGTCGGGTCATTCCTCAAAAATGTCTCGATCAGGCGCGTCAGAAATCACCCAGCGTATGCTGCGAATACGAAGTCCATTTACAGATAGAGGTGTCGATGGTCACAGCTTGCCATTATGGTCGTAAATTGTGGCTCTGAAGGGAGATGTCAGGGCGGGTGGACGCTCGTTGGCGTTGGCGGGGAAAGCAAGCACGGTATCTCGTGACTATCGGGGTGAGTGTTCCTTAGGTTATATGCGCCGCGTTTGAGCTGAAATACATAGGATACATAACATTGGAATCATGTGAGCATAGATGTACAGGAACCTTAGACAATGGAAAGCATGCGCGGTCCGAAATACTACCAGACTTAAACACTAATATGTATATACGGCACCCATCGCATCAACTTCTTTTCTCCAATCTCGTTACGCAAAGCCTCCACTGCAGCGTGAAGCGCTCTTGCAGTCCTTCCACCACTCAGGTTTCCATCCTTTGCCAGCTGCCCATACACGTGTTTCGCTACGAGAGGCGCGTCCTGGTCCTGGATAGACCACATCGTAGCGATCACAGTCGGATACCCTGCTACAAGCATACCAGCTGCCAAATGGACCGCCTCGTCGGGAGAGTTCTGGTCTCCGGTGGCTGTCTGGCACGCCGACAAGAACGCGAGACCTTTGTTCTTCATCGACCTCTTTGCAACCTCCGCAAGGGTCAATACCCGGTCGTGCAAGTGAAAGCAGCTCTCGGTGGGTTATGTGAGGTTCTGCGAGGCGTGACATGCAAAATGAACAGAGTTGCACTGGTCCATAGCATCCAAGACGGCTTCGGCAGAGGCATCGGCACCTTGAATCTGTACGCAAGACGTCGCTCCTACGTGTTCTTTGATGTGAGCAAGCTCGTGCTTGGTGCCTGGCAGTGTGGATTCTTCGCTAACCGCAAGGACGGTACCCAACCCGAGCGATCGTGTATGCGAGGGCAACAAGGAGCTCAAAGTCGGTGCGTAAGATGATATTGCGTATTCGAACAGTTTGTCGCCTCCGTCGTCGTAGCAGCCTGCGGCGTGAATTGGTAGCATTGCAAGCGCACCCGTCGTGCACCATGTAATATGTGGTAACTGGTCGACGGGTAGCTTTTCCTACGGAAACTCACCATGAGAAACTAGTATTTAAAATCGTGAACCAACTTACAGTATACCCCAAGGAAGTGAGCACTGGATGAACTATTTTTCGCCAGAGTGTAGCGAGGATTGTATCAAGGGAGAACCGCTGATGGTTCAATTTAACTATTGGCCTTTGCTCCCTTGTCCGTGGTGCGCCTTGCATCCGTTGGTAGAGTTCCGCCACTTGGGTATGTGAAATTTCAGGCAGATAGACATGTGTAACTTCATCGGTTCCGGGACGGAGGATGAGTGCATCGCATTGGTTGGAATGCACGTTGATAACGACAATGGGTCCGAGTTGTGCGGGAAGCTTGAGCTGGGCAAACTTCTTCGGGCGCATGAAGTCTTGAAATCCTGGGAGTTCTCGGATTTGAGTAAGAAGGCGGTCAAAGTCCCCTGCAAGGCGGCGGTGATTTTGAGCGGCAACTTCCAAGGCTTCAGTACTATCGGTATGGGAAGCTGGGTCCGTCGGCCGCGAGGTAGCGTGCTCAAGCGCAGAGGCAGTCTCTTTGAGTTTCTCAGCGAGATCAGGATACACGGTGGATAGATCATTGAACGGCGTTCGGAGCTGTAGGGTCTGGCTCCAGACGATTGAACGACCAGCTTCGAGCCATTCGAGCGCTAAGCCATACTCTTTAGCCGAGATCGCAACGGCAGCTGCTTCCACAGCAACGGAGCCGATAGTTTGGGTGTCCTAATATCGACGGGCAACAGTTGAGCCAATCCAGACAACTTTGGGGACCAACTCCATTGTACACTGATATGCTGAAAGTGAAGAGGGGTCGTTGAGGGATGTACTCAGTCGAGCCCATCGTGCCGAGGCATCGAACCGGGTTTTGAAGCTCCCAGTAGGCCCTAATGCGGCCTGCCGGAATAATGCGACTGAGAAATACAGGTCAGTGGGGTTGCTTTGGCCCCGAAATCGCCTCTGGTAAGAGTTGCCGAGGTTGATGAGGGCACCGAGCTTGTCTGGATGGCCATCTGGAGTGAGCGAAACCGCCTGAGAATGGCAAGCAATCGCGCTGTCCATGTCTGTAACCTCGCCCAAGCGCTCAAATCGATCCTGGTACGAGTTACCGAGGTTGCTGAGCACCATGGACTTGAATGAGTGGCCATCTGGAGTGAGCGAAACCGCATGAGAATGGCAAGCAATCGCCATGTCCATGTTTGCAATCTATCGAAGCGAGTGCGAGTTACTGAGATTGTTGAGCACCATGGGCTTGAATGGATGGCCATCTGGAGTGAGCAAAACCACCTGAGACTGGCAAATGATTGCCCTGTCGATATCTTCAACCTCGCCCAGGCACTGGAATCGACTCTGGTGCGAGTTACCGAGGTTGCTGAGATTGCCAGACTTTTCTGGATGGCCATCTGAAGTGAGCAAACCCGCCTGATGCTGGCAGGTAATTGCCCTATCGATATCTGCAACCTCGCCCAGGCGTCGAAACCGAAAAATGTGCCGCCTGAGAATGGCAGGAAATAGCCATGTCTATGTCACCAACCTCGCCCAGGCGCTTAAATCGACTCTGGTGCGAGTTACCGAGGTTGTTGAGCATCCTGGGCTTGTCAGGATCGCCATCTGGAGTGAGCGAAACCGCCTGAGACTGGCAAGCAATCGCCCTTTCGATGTCTATCACCTCGCCTAGCCGCTGAAACCGAAAGTAGTACGAGCCACCAAGATCATGTACATATTCTGCCCGTTCTTCATGGTCATCCGAGATGGACTGCAGCGCTCGAGTCTGGCAATCCACGGACCGATTGATCAATTCGACCTCGCTCGTCAACGTGTGCCTTTTCCTCAAATTTTCGCCGAAGAAATTCCACATTCTTCCTCCAAGCATCGTGGGTACTACCAATGAGTCTTCGGTCAAACTGAGGAAACACAGCATTTTATCCGCCGCCGAGTCCACTACGACTCATTGTATGTCAGTTCATGGACCTGGCCGCCGCCGGCGAAGATTTGAATGAGCAAGTCGTCGACTCACTGTCTGTCGTATCATTGCTGGACAGCCTTGAAATATCTTCGCGCAACCCATCCAGGAGCTAATCGTTCGCAGAGCGCAGTTGTATATCAGGAATCTGAGAATCCAGCTTGCTTGCCCGACATATCCCTGCTATCTCTACCCTATTCGTAAAGGACCAGTAAGTATCATTCACCCGGAAAAGGTTATTATATCCTAACATTGATTCTTTGTCATTTTCCAGCATCTCTATTAAGTTGGCGTCCATCAAGTATAAGTGAGAATTTGCAATAGGGGTAGATTGTCAAACTGAGAAGACGACTTGTAGTGGGTGTCAGTTGGATGTCTGGGAATTCGAGGCGTCCTAAATCTGGCCTCCCCTCCGGTTGCGCGTCACTGTCTGCCCATCGTAGCACTGCGACACGCAGCGACAGTTCACAACGCATGTCGAGAACGTGTCCCTTTCCCTCGGATGCCATATTGATCGGCGCCCTCCATCAACTTTCAAACGCCAATGGTGATCCTCGTGTTATTGTCGGGATTTGTAGCGATTAGTGTGATGGGTATTGGCGGATCGGCGTGACACTGAATGTGACCACGGTTCCATGAGATCTTCGAAGCCAGGAAACTCCAGAAACTGTCCCGCGGGCTGGAAATCTTGTTCGCTGCCCTCAGGAGCTTCGGTGATCGCGGAAGTGACAGGAGCCGTCCACCCGGCCACGCACCCCTCGCAGGCCCTAGTCAAGTTCTCGAAAAAGTCACCTACGTATCAGCGAGAGCCCGGGACAGCCCGTAAGTGCTGGATATAACTTATCGTCGTCCCGACCTTAACATTCAAAGTGTATATATGCGCATTTTGGAGCTTGTTGGACGCGAGCTGGGGATACTAAATGCCGGTATGAGCCTGCTTGATTCCCACATGTATAACATAAATATTCTTGAAATTGGACACCCCAACCCCAAAATTCAGCCTTACCTTTCCTCTTAAGTCTAGTGAATGGTGGTCTTTAAGCTAAATCGTCGCAGAAACAAACATTCGCTGGGTTTCGAAATCTCCGCTTTCGTTGTTTATAGGTTTCGGGCTAGATTTCAGTCTCCGTCGTACATCTTTATTTTTATTTTTATTTTATTTTAAGAAAAACAGACTTGTGCACCGCCAGAGAAAGCATCTTTGATCATTAATCTTCATTCACATAGTAGGTCTAAGTACAATCATCAAAACCAATACAAACTAGCAAAGCCACACTCAAGTGAGCGAGCACGTGAATATTCGCCCTAAACTAAGCGTCAGAAACCGACACCCGCGAAAGATGAGCGGGTGAAGGTAATGCCCGGGTGTTCGTTTGCGGGCTAGAGACGATGCAGATGCGGGCTCATTCGGTGAACTGAGGAGGAACGAACAGGCAAATGGGTCTTTGATGTAGAGAGTCGATCCCAAATGTAAGGGTCAGCTTGTTGAGTCGAACATCTGGGTGAGGTGTGTAGCTAGGACTTGCGAGATTAAGAACGTCAGAGATTCGTCGACGGTTCGGGATAGGAAATCAACAGGTTGCAGTTTGGGCGACGCAAATGTGTATTGGCGCAGGTGATGCCGGGAGCGGGCTGCGATGGTGCATGAATTGGAGGGAGAGTGTGCCAGGGCACAGGTGAGTCGAGGGAGGCCGCACGAGGCCAGAACCGTGAGTTGAGGGGCGGGTCAGTGTCGTTTGGTTAGGTCGACAGTGTGATAAACAAGCATGGTCGAATCCCAACAGATTAGATGAGCAGATCTTAGATAGTATATATTACTCACCAAAGCCCCAAGTCAACTATAATAAATCCCAATGGCCTATCAACCGGTCGCGCAGTTATCGGCGCAGATAGGACATGGGGTCGAGGGCGATACTGTGGGACCAACTGAGAGCGGGGACAGGGCGACGTTGGTAAGTGAGGTAATCCCGGCTGCCGGCGTGAGCATGTTTGCTTAGGAAAGAATCTACCCATTGATTAATTGAGAATTTGGCCTGATACAATGTCTGCCGAGCAGAAATCGTTGCAGCTTCTCCGTCGTCCTTGTCACCTTGGCCCCAGAGCACAGTGATGCATCGTGATTGGCGCCTCAAAACCGCCCTCGACCACGAAGATCACAGTGCATCCCCTGCGTCGATGAGCCCCCGCGTGACCTCGCTCAGGCATGCATGACGACCTACCCAGTAGGGAAGTGGATCACTCGTCGGACGCACCGCTAGTGAGCGACGCGAGCCCGACATCTGTGGCTCATCCTGACTGCTCCAGTCGACTCGAACTCAGTGGTCTAGTCGAGTACTCCATTGCGAGCTCGTGGTGAACGTGCCCGATCACATACAGTCTTCTACGGGTCCTTGAGACATACCAGTCCTTGAGACACCCAAAGGAAAAGTCCGTCAATCCTTATCGGGACAACTTGAAAAAATAAATACCAGATGTTTCACTTGCACTATATATCATGAACTCGTTGTCCCCTTCTGAATTGTATACAAAACGTCTGAGGGACGCTTGGAATGGGCTGTGACTAGCAATCCTGGTAATTTGATGATCTAATGCGTGAGCATTGGTCACAAAGTGACCATCCTGTTTCTTTCAAGGTCCTCAGCTTGTATCTAGACCTTTTTCAAAGCAAGACCGCCTATTTGCATTCCACGGGGCACAATGTTGCTCAAATATCATTTGAGGACGACGACTGTTGCGCTCTACTCACTGTGTGATCAAACGGTAATAGTGCCTTTGCGCGGTTCCAATTGGCTCATTGCTGGTGTGCACGTGACTGTCTCAAGGACTGATAGCTCACGCTTTGTCCCACACAAAACACATCTGCCCTTGGGCGGCCACGGCTGATTAAGAAATTTCACTATAAATACAGTGGTATCTTATGACCCCCAGGGGACATTATCTAGATTTTCAAAGCACGGTTCTCAAACATGGGGTGATCGCGGGGCAAACATTTGGCTGTCTCAAGGACCCGTAAAAGACTGTAATCACATCCCCAAAGTGATTGTCTCGTGTGACGTATCCGTGACGTCACGCGTGGGATTCTGACCCAGTACCACCTGCGGCCTTGGACGCGCACATATACCTTCCGCCGATCCTTCATACACACTCACGGTGCCGATCTCTCAACCCGATTCCCTCCCATATGTCTTTCCTCAACTGCACACATCCGCACCTGACCATGAGCGCCCATCCCCCGCACAATATCACATCTCGAGCCTCGTGCCCGATTCCACCTGCTGCCGCGTGCCTCCCCCTTTTCAACCCGTCATGTTCCCTTTTTCACCTCGCTTCCTTGCGCATCCTTCTACCACGCTTACCCGTAAATGCACACCCTAGCATTTTCCATGTCCGTTTCTCCCACTCCCAAGCGCCTTCACGGATCCCTATTCGTAACCCTATATATGATAAGGACATTACACTATTGTATACTTTAGTAACCTGGCGGTCTTCCTTCTTGAGTTTACTGGAAGCCCCTACGACCACAGGCACAGCCTACCTCGGTTCTCCTATTGCATTTAGCCCACCCTGGAAGACGCCGCTCGCTGCTGGCTGGATTGGCCCATCGATGCGAGCACTAACCGCGGTCAAGGTGCCCTGTGGTTATGTATATTCCCGTGAACGATTGGAAGCACTCGAGTTAGCTGTATTTTACCAGTGCCACTAATTCAGGTGCATATATGCGTGTTTTTTGGGCTGAGGGGCTGGGTCGTGGTCGCTCATTCACAAAGGCGTATAGATTATAACCATCGGAGGCCTACCGAGGTGATACATCTGGAGCAAGCCTAGTGGGAGATTGGGAGGGCTCTCGGCTAGCGTGAGGATACCTGAGAGGTGTTGCTGTTGTCAAAAATCACGAGCGGCGGATGCGCATTTTGGTGTCTGGTTCGCGAATGGATCTGAAGCACATTCGTCGTTCCGACACGAATAAACAGGAAAACTCGCTCTCCTCAACGGGGGATATTCTCCTTGTCAACTCCACACAAATACGTTATAAGATTAGGCAACTAGTGCAGGGGCGGTGTGTACATAAACTACCAGATAATAGCCGCGTAGTTCCCATACCTCAACGTATATTTCGCGGACGTCAAAGTGATTTCGTCCGCCAAATATCATCGTTGCCAAAAGTAAACCTGAAGAACACAGACCGGAAGGTCGAAGGTAAAGGAAAGCGGTAATCCGTATAAAGAAAAAGAAGGCGAGGGAAAGAGGGGAGGGATGTAACAACGAAACGGTCAGTATCGCAATAGATGGCCTGCGAGTTAGGTAGTGAGAGCACGCACCTGTCGTTTTAAGTTTTTCCCTACATCCAGCTCTCAGTACTTACCGCCTTGCCTGCTCGAATAAACAACAATTTATCAATATTGCGCCTAGTCCATACTTTGGCACTTACCAGGACTAACCAAACCGTGAGCTCAGCCCTTCAACCAACCTGGGCCGCTCTGTCACTCATCCCTGGCACAACGGATCACCTCCTCGCTTCTCCCATCCCCGCACGAAAAATGTCTTTAACTCGCTCTTCCCAAAGGCCCATTAGACATGATAGCTGGAGGCCGAGAAGGAGAAGGAATTCAGGAGGAGGAAGAAGATAAAGCGGAGATAATGAGTAACGCCTGAAGTAACTAAGACCCAAGAAACTTACGCATCATTTAGCGAGCCAATCCTATCCACGGTATTATGTCCACCACCAGCAAGTAAACCTTACCACAACTCCCCAGTCCAACAACCCACCTGACTTCGGATACTTCCACTCTCCAACCTCTGTGAATCCACCTGGCCGAAGAATTAGCTTAAACGTACGAGCATATAAACAATGAACAGCTACGTACCGCAATCCAGGTAAACACGCGACCTGATTGTCCGACAGCAAGGTCCTGCCCTCGATCATCCGACCTCACTCCACACCTTCCATCGTATGATCAGGCGACCACTTCCGGCGGTGTCGGCGAGATCACCCCTCCCCCACCTTCTGTCTCGAGGTCCTCCCAGGAACAGCGGTTCGGAACGCCATCCATTCACGTGCAACCATATAAAATGGTAAATTAGCCTATTCATTCCTTCCCCGCGTTCTTAGGTCTGGTCTGGTTCTCCCTCTTCCGTAGATTTTCCATTCCAAAATAATTGAATCGAGAAACTCACTTGAGGCCTGACAAAAATACATCCATGAAACCATCGATGAACAAATCGAGGTAATTTGGCGCGCTGAACTTTGTTGTTAACGAGGGCGCCTAGGGAATGAGGATGAGAAGGGTGAATTCGAAGGTAAATTGCGCGGGTGGGAAATTCGCAGCAGGGCAAGCGCGCAGAGATGAGATGAAAGGAGATGACATTCGAAGAGGCAAGCGTCACAATATATATCTAGGATGGGATAGGAAGTTAGCACATTCCTCGTCTTAGTCCTCCCATCCATTCAATACCTAACGTTCTATGCTTCATGGGCTCGGATTCCGTTTCGTAGACGTGTCCCCAGCCTGATACCCATAGAAAACCAACCAGATTATTAGCTCGACTCCTTATCTAATCTAGTCCACCCTAGCACTCATCACCACCAAAATGGTTCGTGTCCTACTTCCACAGAAGATGATCGACTCACCTGAAACGGAAACCATATCCCCGCACATGATTGCGAATAAACTCCTCGCCGGTTGTCTCGCTCCCAAAGTCCGCTTCCGGGATCTGCCGAAAGGATATCGCACTCGGGACCATATGTTGTGGGCTCGCGAAAACGATCAACCCGGGAATGCAGAGTCAGACATTGTTAGAAGTCTATGCCATGTCGGCAAACGCGGGCTGGAAGGTGGATTTGAGAGTGAATTTGCCAAGATGATAGGAAGATCGTGGCGAGGAAGAATATCCATTAAAAGCCTATTCAAGCCAGAGAAACAAAAAGTGGAGTTTGGGAACGAGGAGGCAAGGACGGTCATTAAACGAACAAAAGATTTAGATATTGAGGCGACCCTGGCCGACGATATTGCCACAAGCCATCTGAGGAACCACACTTTTGAGCCGATGAAATGCTTTCGTAAAAGGAGAAGGAAAAGACCGAAAGAAAATCAAGGGATTGAAACTGAGACCACAACCCACGACCACTCACGTTGCGCCAACCCTCTAGCGATACACCTCGAACAGCCCTATGAGGTCCTACTCTAAGGGAAGTGTAGAAAGACAGGGTAACGGATCTAGAGAGACCACGGGTGCATTGGAGAACAAGATCCCTTGGGCTGCGAGAACACGATAAGCAAAACCGCGCAGCAAAAGCCAAGCGCATACCAGTTATTCGCCCATCAGCCTCGAGCAACTTCGTCTTATTGCGCAATGGCGCAGCACCACGTTCGATGATCCCCAATACCTACTCCCTTCAATCCCCTCTTGTGATAGAAATGGTCGTTAGGAAACGCAATGTACCGGCTTTGTGGGATCCACGCGCGAGGACAATTGCGTGCTGGGGGGTCACGTCATACCTGAGGGCTGAACCAGCTGATCTGTTAGCAAGATTGGCATATATCGAGACGGCTCAGTTCCTTGCTACTGCCAAGCCAACGTTCTTGTAGACTCACGATGGGGGTGATCGAGAACAGGAAGGATAGATAGGCGCCGGGGTTGGTCAACTCTAACGACCATGGGAATGATAACACATAAACTTTGATCGACCGTCGATCAGACCTGTGAACGATTTTGACCCGTCGGGAAAGCATGGCCGTAACACCCAGTGCGTAGACGGCTGTAGGAAGTTTAACGGCATGGGCAGCGTCAAAAAACATTGGGACACGTGACTGGCGATGAGCGGTTCGTGGGTTAAATGCACTTTGTAAAGAGTTGAACCATAAAGAGTACATAACATTGGAGGTGTGCGAGCATATATCTACGGAAATTCCTGACAACGGAAACAATATACGATCCAAACACTATCTCACTCAAACGCCAATATGTATATATGGTACCCATCGGATCAGCTCCTTTTCTCCAATCCTGTCGCGCAGAGCTCCCACTGCAGCGTGAAGCGCTCTCGCAGTCCTTCCCCCTCCAAGGTTTCCATCCTTTGCCAGTTCACCATATACGTGATCCGTTACAATAGGCGCGTCTTTATCCTGGATAGACCACATGGTCGCGATAACTGTCGGATACCCCGCTACCAGCATACCAGCTGCCAAGTGAATTGCCTCGTCGGGCGTGTTTTGGTCCCCGGTCGCAGTCTGGCACGCCGAAAGAAAAGCGAGACCTTTGTTCTTCAGCGACCTTTTCGTAATCTCCGCAAGGCTCAATGCGCTATCGTGCAGTTGAAAACAACTCTCGGTTGGTTGAACTAGGTTCTGCGAGGCGTGGCATGCGAAATGAACGGAGTTGTGTTTCTCCATGGCGTCCAATACCGCTTCAGTCGAGGCTTCATGACTCTTTAGCTGTTCGCAAGATCCGTCTCCCAAGTACCTTTGGATGTGAGCAAGTTCAATCTCAGTTGCTGGTAGCGTGGACCCTTCGCTAACAGCCAGGACGGTACCCAGCTCGATCGATTGCGCATTTGATGGTAACAAAGAGCTCAGATTCGGCGCGTAAGAAGATACCGCGTATTCGAATAGTTTATCGCCTCCTTCTTGATAGCAGCCCGCAGCGTGTATTGGAAGCATCGCAAGCGCACCGGTCGTACACCACGTGATATGCGGTAGCTGGTCAATGGGTAGCTTTTCCTACAGGAATTCACCATGAGAAACTAGAATGTAGATCTATGAAATATGCTTACAATATATCCCAAGGTAGTGAGCACCGGATGAACGATTTTGTGCCAGAGTGTTGCGAGGATTGGTTCAAGGGAGCAGAGCCTGTGGCTCGATCTGAGAAATGGCCTTTGCTGCCTCGTCTGAGGTGCTGCTTGCATTTGGCGGTAGAGCTCAGCCACCTCGATACGCGACATTTCCGGCAGATGGATGTGTGTGACTTTATCAGTCCGCGGAAGCAAGATGAGTGCATCACACCGGTTGGAATGCACGTTGACAACAACGACAGGGCCAGATTGTGCGACAGGCGTGAGCTGATTTAACCTTTTCGGGCGCATAAAATCGTGAAATCCTGGCAGCTCACGGACCTGGGCAAGTAGTCGGTCGAAGTCTTCTGCAAGGCGACGGTGATTCTGAGCGGCGACTTCCAAGGTATCTAGACCGTTGGCCTTGCCAGGTAGACAAGAGGGTCGCGAGGTGGCGTGTTCAAGTTTAGAGGCAGTCACTCTAAGTTTCTCGGCAAGATCAGGGTGAACCGTAGACAGGTCACTGAACGGCGTTCGGAGCTGGAGTATCTGGCTCCAGACAATTGAACGACCGGCCTCAAGCCACTCGAGCGCGAGTCCATGCTCTTTAGCCGAGATGGCAACGGCAGCAGCTTCAACAGCAACGGAGCCGATGGTTTGCATGGCTTCGTATCGACGGGAGACAGTCGAACCAAACCAGACGACTGCGGGGACCAGATCCATAGTCCACTGATATGCAGAAAGTGAGGAAGAAGCGTCGAACAATGCACTTAATCTCGCCCAGTTGCGTGAGGCGATGAATCGGGTTGTTGTGCTCCCAGTTGGACAGAGTGCGGCCTGCCGGGATAATGAAACAGTAGAGTGGATATCGGTAGGGTCACCCAGGCGCTGGAATCGAATGTAGTGCGAATTGCTGAGGTTGTTGAGCGCCGCGGCTCTGTCCGCATAGCCATCTGGAGTGAGCGAAACCGCCTGAGACTGGCAATCAATCGCCAGGTCAATGTCTGCAACCTCGCCCAGGCACTGGAATCGAAGATAGTGCGAGTTACCGAGGTTGCCGAGCCACCCGGGCTTGCCTGAATGCCTATCTGGAGTGAGTGAAACCGCCTGAGACTGGCAAGCAATCCCCAGGTTCATATCTGCAACCTCGCCCAGGCGCTCAAATCGAAGGATGTGCGAATTACCGAGGCTGCTGAGACTCCCGGCCTTGTCAGGATGGCCATATGGAGTGAGAGAAACCGCCTGAGACTGGCATGCAATCGCCAGGTCCATATCTGCAACCTCGTCTAGGCGCTTGTATCGAAGAAAGTACGAGTGACCGAGGTTGCCGAGCCTCCCGGGCTTGTCTGGATGTCCATCTGGAGTGAGGGAAACCGCCTGAGACTGGAAATCAATCGCCCGGACCATATCTGCAACCTCGTCCAGGCGCTCAAATCGAAGGATGTGCGAGTTACCGAGGTTGCTGAGACTCCCGGCCTTGTCAGGATGGCCATCTGGAGTGAGGGAAACCGCCTGAGACTGGCAAGCAATTGCCCGGTCGATATCTGCAACCTTGTCCAGGCGCTCAAATCGAAGAAAGTACGAGTTACCGAGGTTGATGAGACCCCTGGGCTTGTCCGGATGGCCATCTGGAATGAGCGAAACCGCCTGAGACTGGCACGCAATGACCCCGTCGATGTCCCCAACCTCGCCCAGGCGCTCTAATCGACGAAGTCGCGAGCTACCGAGGTTGTTGAGCATTGTGGGCCTCTCTGGATGCCCATATGGGGTGAGCGAAACGGCCTGGGAGTGGCAAGCAATCGCTAGGTCCACATCTGCAGCCTCGTCCAGGCGCTCAAATCGAAGGATGTGTGAGTTACCAAGGCTGGTGAGCCTCCCGGCCTTGGCTGGATGGCCATCTGGAGTAAGAGAAACCGCCTGAGACTGGCAAGAAATCGCCCTATCGATGTCCGCAACCTCGCCCATGCGATTATATCGATTCTGGTGCGAGTGACCGAGGTTGTTGAGCGTCCAGGGCTTGTCTGGGTGATCGTCTGGAGTGAGCGAAACCGCCTGAGACTGACAAGCAATTGCTAGGCCTATATCTGCCACCTCGCCCAGGCGCTGGAATCGAAGAAGGTGCGAGTGACCGAGGTTGTTGAGGGTCGCGGGCTTGTCTGAATGGCCATCTGGGGTGAGCGGCAACGCCTGAGAGTAGTATTCAATCGCCAGGTCGATAGCTGCAACCTCGCCCAGGCGTTTAAATTGAAGGGTGTGTGAGTTACCGAGGTTGCCGAGCCTCCCGGGCTTGTCTGGATGGCCATCTGAGGTGAGCGACAACGCATGAGAGTAGCAAGTAATTGCCAGGTCCATATCTGCAACCTCGTCTAGACGCTGATAACGAAGAAAGTACGAGTTACCGAGGTTGCTGAGATTCCCAGCCTTGTCTGGATGGCCATCTGGCGTCAGCAACATCGCCTGAGACTGGTAAGCAATCGCTAGGTCCATATCTGTAACCTCGCCCAGGCGCTGAAATCGATCCTGGTGCGAGTTACCGAGGTTGCTGAGCCTCCCGGCCTTGTCTGGATGGCCATCTGGCGTGAGCGACATCGCCCGAGACTGGCATGCAATAGCTCCGTCGATGTCCGTAACCTCACCCAGCCGCTTAAATCGAAAGTAGTATGAGTCACCAAGAGGATGAATATACCCCGCCCGTTCTTCGCGCTCATCCGAGATGTACTGTAGTGCTCGAGTGTGACAATCGATGGACCGATTGATCAATTCGACCTCGCCCGTAATCATGTGTCGTTTCCTCAACTTTTCGCCGATGAAATTCCAGATTCTTCCTGCCATCATAGCGGGTACTACCAATGAACCTTCGGTCGAACTGAGGAATCGCAGCATAGTATCCCCCACCGCATCCGCTGCGACTCGTTATATGTCAGTTCATGCACCTGACCGCCGCCGGCGAAGATTTGAATAAAGAAGTCGTCTACTCACTATCAGCTGTATCAGTGCTAGATGCCTCTGAAATTGCTTCGCCCAACGCAGCCAAGAGCTAATCGTCCGCATAGTAGAGTTGTGTATGTCAGGAACCGAAAAATCCTGTCCGCTTGCCCGACATACCTCCGCCCTCTCTATCCTATTTGTAAAGGACCAATAAGTATCATACTACTGGCAGAGGTTGTTAGATCCTTACCCTGATAATGTGCCATTGTCTAGTAGCTCTCTCGAGGTGTCATCCATTGACTCTCAGTGAAATTTCGCAATGGCGGTGGAAGGTCAGAATGGAAGACGATATGGAGCGGATCCTAGATGGATGGCTCTGAAGTCGAGATGTCTTAAATCCGTTCTCTCCTCCAGGTGCGCGTCTCTGGACCATCAAAGCACTGCGACACACACGGAAACGGTCCATAATGCATGCTCAGAACGTGTTCCTTCGCCTCGGATGCTATAATAATCGGCACCTGTCTTCGAATACCAGGTGCCAATGCTGAGCCTCTTCATTCAGGGCTGAAACGCTAAGTGTGATGAGCAGTGGCGGGTCGGCGCGGCCCCAAATACACCCACTGCCCCCGGTGACCTTCGAAGATAGGAAGACCCAGAAATTATCCCGTGGAAAGGAATTCTCTTCGCTTCCTCTCAGAGGCGCTGATGATCGCGAAGGCAACGCGAGCCATTTACCCGCCCACACAGCCCTCGAGGGCACCAAGTTGTCTAGTTCTCCAAAGGCTCGAGTGCTTACTCACGAGGACGGGGCGGAGCGTGTAAATCCCCAGTGTGACCACGTATTGTACCGGTGGCAACATTCCAAGTGCACCAAAGTGGTTTTCGAGGTCTGCTGAACGTGAGCTGGGGATCCGAAGTGCCGGGACGAACCACCCAGATTTCAAGGCGGCCCCCGAGTATAACATGAATCCTTTTTGAATCGGACACCCCGATCCCAGAATTTAGGCTTGCCTTCCGCCCTGCGTTTTGTAAGTTGTAGTCTTCAAGCTCGATCGCCCCAGTTCCGGGCATTAGCATGTTTTCAGAAATCGCGTTTCCTTTTGTCTAAATGTTTCGGGCGATCTTCCTTCTGTCTACATATAACGCGTATCATTGTTTTTATACCAAAAAAAAAAAAAAAACAGACTTAGTGGGCTGCCAGAGCTGGTATCTCTAGTCTAGTCATTATTATTCAATCAATTTGATCTAAATACAATCATACAGTCAGTGCAAGGCAATGGGACAACAACTAAGTAAACAAGCGTGCAACTAATCACTCTAAATCAAGTGTTAGAAACAAATATCTGTGGGGGTGCTCGCGAAAGATGAGCGGGTGA
>JANWGL010002756.1:0-15763 GCA_025200755.1 Ceratobasidium sp. C01 | reverse complement strand
TCGAACGTGCCGCGCAGGAGTCGCTTGAGCATTCGCAGCTCCTCTAAAGACGCGAACTCCAAGCTTTCCGAGAGCGCGCCAATAACGGTAGCCCCTTCGGCCTGTTCGAGTAACGCTTGTAAGACCTTCCTCTCTTTTTCTGGATTCTCTTGGTACAAAGTATTCACGTCGAATAGCTTTCGTTTTCTGCGAAAAACAAAAAAGTATTAGATTGTATTCCCTTCACAAGTCCATCGTAGAAACAAACTTGGGGACGTAATCCATAAAAACGCGAAAAGTATTGAAGATCTCGATGAGTGAAGCGTAAGGAAGAATAGCGAGGCGTGAACGCGTCAAAAGCGCGAGTTAATATATGTAACGACCTAGGTCACGTGTCCCCCGAGCACTTAGGTGGAACTGTGCAATACCTAACCGGACAACCAAAACCCTTCGCCAACTACCGTAGGCCCCCAGCCTGTTAACAGGAGATATATAAAGCCCTTTGCAAGCTTGTTGGCTCCTAGCTAAAACATACCAGGATGGATCGTGTGCCACCAGTTTTTGCTGATGAGTATCTTGCAGAGCTATCCTATCGGCAAATTCGAACGGTCTCCCGTAGACCTTCTAGCGGCTTAGAAGACTGAAGACAAGCTACTTAGTTTAAGAAATACCTAGGAGTTTACATTACTAGAGACATTACGTAGAGCAAAAAAAAGCAAACGAGATCGACAAAGTATAATGACGGATACAACAATATGAACTCCGCAAAGTCAAAACATTAATCCGAATCACAACCTTCCTGGTCACAGGGCACAACACTCTCGTTTTGGCCATCGTACGGCCAACCGGTGTCTCTCTCATCGCCATAATACATCACATCCTCCTCGTTCACGGTATGCCGAGCTGCCAAGCAAACCGTATTTCTCTCATCAAATTCATCCCCACAACACGAATACCCCACCCATTCCTCGTAGTTTGGATCCCGTGCAGTTCCCTCCAAATCCGAGTGGCCAATCTCGCAAGCTTCAAAGTCGTTCTTCGACTCAAGAAATGTCTGGTGGCACCGCACGCAATGTAGCTCAGGCTCGGATTTGCTCAGCGCGCTGTCAAGAAACCTTTTCAGGACGTGTACCTCCTCAGGGGTGGCCTTCTCCAGGTAATCGAAAAGGGATTCTACGATGACGGAATCTTCGGCTTGTTGGAGAAGAGCGCGTACGATCCTCAATTCACCCCGAGGTATTTCTTCGGACGCCTGGTCAAGTTTTCGTTTCCTAAAGTTGAGCGAATAAATAAAAACGAAATGTTTATTAGGCATATTCCAGTACGTACTTGGTGACTGAATCCATTATGAAGGGGCAGGTTCTTTTTTTTTTCGTCCACTGAGCTAATAGGCTGGTATCGTTGGTGCAGTAAGTTCGCCGATCGTGGTCAGAATCTGAAACATTGCCTCAAATCACATGACCTGGTTAGTCTGAAAACGCCAAACGTCAGCGTGACGAGGAACGGCCTTCCATCAAGTCACTATCAACCTATTTTGGAGTTCATGGATAGCTCAGTCCTCTAACTGTGGATTCCCCCGATCTCTGAAGTATAAATGCATATAAGCAGGACGTCTGACTCACGTGAAGTCCACACATACGTGCCCCAGAAGGAACACCCAAATATCTCCTCACTCGTGAATCCGTCCGCGTTAGTACAGTAAACCTCATAATACAACTAGATGAATGATTGTTTTCAACATCGCCACCAGAACCCACTCGTTGTAGGCACATACGCCCTCCAACTCTCACTTCAAACTGTTACATTCAGCAAGCACCGCGTCACCCCTAAGCTCCCGAGCCGGCTTCTCAGTAAGCAGGCAAAAATATATGTGTTCTTCGACAGAAAGTATCTCTGATGACTGAGCGACGAAAATGAGTAAATGACCTTAACGCCAATAGCTAAGTCCAGACGTGTCGAAAGCGCAAGCTGATTTGACGGAACAAACCACGTGCCCTCGTAAGCGCTAAGATGGAACTGACTAACACCTGGCTAGACAAACAACAATCGAGCACCAAAGCCTCTTTGCCGACTGCAATGGGCCTCTAGTGTACTCAGGGGAGACATATCACGCTTCCATAAACTCCAATGACTCCTAGTTGAGATATATTTAGGCAACGAAGGAGCATCGGTTTATGCGAATGTTTTGCGAGGTTATCCTATCTATAAAATTGAAAGATCACCTGGCGACCCCTTGAGGACTGGGAAGGCAAAAGAAGAGTTGCCCTATTTTGGAAAAACATCGTCAGATTCATGGACTTAACGGGGGAAAGCAAAGAAATTTACAAAGTATAAAGATCTGTACAATATGATCGCCTACAAGGCAATACATCAATCTGAATCACAGCCCTCTTCATCACAAGGCACAACGTTCTCGTTCTCACCGTAGTACTCATTATCTTCATCCACTCCCTCATCACCATAATATACCACGTCTTCCTCGTGCACGGTGTGCCAATCCGTCACACAAATCTTGCTTTCCTTGTCAAATTCTTCCCCGCAACATGTAAACCCACTCCATTCCTCGTCATACGGATCCTGCGCACAACCCTCCAAATCCGAATGAGGGATTTCGCAAGCGTCGCTCTCGTTCTCCGAGTCGAGAAATAGTTGATGACATCGCACGCAATGTAGCTCGGGTTCGAAGTTGTCCAGCGCTTCGTCAAGAAGTCCTTTCAGAATGTGCACCTCCTCAGAGCTAGCCGTCTCCAGGCTTTCGACAAGGGATTTTACGATGGTGGACTCGTCGGCCTGTTTGAGTAGAGCGCGTACGGTCTTCAGTTCCTCTCGGGATATTTTCTCGGACGCCACCCGCGCTTGGTCGAGTTTCCGTTTTCTGGTATTGAGTGAATAAAGCGAACCGTTCATGAGCCATACTCGGATACATACTTATTCACGGGAGCCATCGGGATAAGCGGATTATTCGATCGTTCGGTCGCTAGAGTAGAGCGATGGCTTTGGTGCGCCGAGTTCGCAGGTTATGACCAGCGCCCATAGACTTCGATCAAACCTCGAATCACATGACCTCATTTAGTCTAAAAACGCTAAACGTCATCGTGACGAGGAGAGGCCTTCCATCAAGGCACACTATCAACTTCTTTTGGAATCCGTGATTAAGTCAGTCTCCTTGCTTATAGGCTCCTCCGGTCCCTCGAGCGCATATGCATATAAAAAGCACGTCTGACTCACGCGAAGTCCGCACATGCGTCGTCCAAAAGGAATAAGCAAGTATCCCCACGTTCGCAAGCCCCCCTCCCCAAGTCAGTAAACCTCAAAATATTATAGATGCTATAGTCCCGTTCGATATCACCTCCGAAACCCAGTTATAGGAGGCACATCCACCCTCCGACTCCCAGTTCAAACCGCTATATGTGACAAAAAACGCGTCCCTCCCAAGCTCCTACGCCAGCTGATCAGTAAGCCAGCAAAGACATTTGTATACGCCCAGACAGAAACAACTTTTGATGACAGAACTACGAGAACCAGGGTTTGCACAAGTGTATCACCTACGTGCACATTAGGCTTGTGATGCAGGCGATACGATAGGAACACAAGAATGACGATCTTTCAAGGCGAAGCCTACGATTGATCCGACGAAGACTAAAGCTTATGGACGCAATGCGTAGCTGCGAAAGAAACGTGCTAGCTAACTGGGATTGTGTTTCTGCGTTTACGATAAGCACTTCTTTCTATATTGTAGGCAATAAGCTGGTGTATGGTTTTACTTTTTCTTGCTTTCAGGACGGAGATACTGAGTAAGCCTCATGGCTTCTCTTCTTTACTCCAGCTGGTCGCACTTTGATGCCCCAGACGATATCATAAAAACGTCTCGATGTTTCAGCACGAACATCATCATTCCTTATACTGCACATTTACGGCGACTCATTCCGCTGATCTTTCCGCATGACGCATATGTGCACAAGCCATGTGTTAGAGCTGTAACGTCGAGCAAGTTTGACGTTACGCATACAATACCACCACGACAGTAAGCCCCTCAACTGATGGAGAGGGTGGCGAATCTTTCACGTACGTCGAGTTGAATTGGACAAGACAAAAGGTAAGGCGGTTACTTTCTCTTGTCGAACAAATCTCCCTGTAGCGAAATTTCGTCTGCCGACTCTCTCGCGAGACTTATCCTTAGTACTGGGGGCACAGGCCCGCCGAAATTCCCATCTAGCCCAACGCATCACAGCCGCTCCCGTCTCTCGGCTTTTGTGCCTCAGTAAAGCCGAAAGAGAAACACCCCGCGCCGACGCACTCGGATATATACCAGAGTTTCTTCAATCTCGCGATTTCCTACTGATTAAAACGATTTAATATTAATAACATAGGGCCCAAGCACGTTTGCACATTTAGCGCCCCCCAACAAGAGGACAACCGCGCAACGAGGACAAGGGACTCCGAATAGTGGCCATGCTCGCACACTATATGTACATTTATAACCATGCGCCGCGTCGCAAGCCGTGATCCATCTTCCACGCCCCCCCTCTCCGATTCTATCTCATCCCTTCACATTCACAGTCTTCACTCTCAGATTTTAGACACACGGCGTAAGCTAGTTAATCGTATCAAATTGTATCATGAGGTTGCTCGATCAACTAGCTAAGGTCCGTTTCGTATCAGAAATAACCATAAGAGAAAAGTTCAATCATTGCCACTCGTAAAATCGTCTCAATGACACCCGGTTGATTCAGTTTCCGGAATGTTACGCCTTGTTCTGGAACTTCTCAAGCGTGTTGCCAGACTGGGGAGGGTTGACCTGAGTATATGCTACGTTTTAGTATGTATTTCACCTGTAGAATAGAATGAGCTTACCGCAAACACCATTCCAGCGGGGCAGTGGCCGACTTGGCCACAGTAGAACCAGTGGGGCTTCTTCTGTAGGTGCAATTGCGCCGTCAGTGGATATCCCCGATATGGTGAGCAT
The DNA here is from genome assembly GCA_025200755.1 of Ceratobasidium sp. C01. Lineage (NCBI taxonomy): Eukaryota > Fungi > Basidiomycota > Agaricomycetes > Cantharellales > Ceratobasidiaceae > Ceratobasidium > Ceratobasidium sp. C01. Next base: position 10,818 of record JANWGL010002756.1, on the reverse strand, counting down.
GGTTGACTTACATCAGTAACCTTGAAAGTCCGAGTCGGGAAGTGGGAAGTCTGATCCTGAGAAACGAGGACACAAGGATCACAAAAATAAGCCCGTTTGTTTCCTGTTCCGAGACTTGGGATCCACTCACAAGCCAGTGCGGAAACCACCATCAATCTTGTGGCAGGGGTTATTGAATGAGCTCTCGGTCACTGTATGGTTCTTCGGGTGGCTAAACAGTTCCAAATTAAACGTTTGGTATACAAAGAGGGCCAGCCACGGCGAAAGAAGACATATAATTCAAACTCGACATAGTCGCCAACCTTGGTATGCACGTACTGAGGGTTGTAGCGCAGCTTGCCATTGTTGCCAACGGTGACTTTGTGGATCTTAAGGGTGCGCACCTCGAGTCCCAGCGTCGATGACAGGAGCAGCTGGAGCGCCGAGAGCAAGGAAAGAAGAGCGAGGACGATTATGGAGAAGATCGAGATGAGATTAAACAGCATGTCGAGATTACGTGATTGGCTTAAAAATAGGGAGTTCGGAAGCTTCAAAGGACTAGAGCGACAAGACCGAGAAGATGGAGATTGAGGGCGCATACTTGGATGCCCTTATAGTCGAGCTTAGGCAGTGGTATAACCTATCATGCTATCGCGCGAGTATAAACGCTCGGCGGGGGCAGGAGTTGCACACGCGCTCGCGCTCGCTTGCTATTCTGTGCGGCAATTGACGCGTTCGGCCTACCCCAGGTGCCCAGCCACCTCTATGCATACAAATACCGTAGAATTCAACGCGAGCAAATTTTGCAAGCGCTCTGTGTGGGCGTGAGCAATAGTAGAAGCACTGCGACTCGAAATTAATACGGCATTGAGCAACACGTGATCAACTCGAGGCACAATTCAACTAATTCACACTGCCCGCCTAAATTGTCACCAGAGTCCAGACAATTCAAGAGGTGTGCCGATATGCATACAAAATAAAATCCCACCCACGTCGCCGATCAAGGAATACGAGAAATGCCCACCCGGGCTGTTCCAGCCTTCTTCTTTCAGCACACCTTAGTAAGCTTCTCCGCATACAGTATTCACATACACTCCCAAGCGCCTCCTATTCACACTGATGGTCCGCCAAACTCTGCTCAGAGTAACCCCTCACGAAATTCAGCAACATGCCGTACTTGATAGAGCTGTTCCTCGACTCAGAGCAGCCCGCGGTCACGTCGCTGTCGTTCCCAACCACCGAGATGGAGCACCCGCAAACTGCCACATCCTAGGAAGACTATGGCATGTTAAGCTCTCTACTCTCCTGCCTAGGTAATGATATATTCACGGATATTCAACCAGCGAGAACGAGGGTCCCCTGAAGTGTATCATCCCTGCGCGCTGCGAGCTTGAGGTGAAGACGGGTCAACGGGGGGGTACAAGGCTGGTGAACTTTTTAAGATGAAGCGTGTGATTGATCTGATAAAGATTGAAGTCCACGGATGCGGGACAAGACCGCAGGAGAAACGTGTTAATCTAGGGGAGGATAACTTGGTGACTTTAACGCCAAGAAAGTTTCTGTTTCTACGTTTATGATAAGCACTTCTTTCGATTTGGCAAGTGATAAGCCGCTGTTCAGCTTTACCTGATCCTTCTTTCAAACAGAGAGATTCAATATTAACTTGTCTATGATACCCCAATTTGTGGCACCCGAGACCCCAGACAACATAACAAGACTACGGAACAAGTCAGCCCTTCCAGCTCGAATATCACCATCCCTAACACAGTAACTTCAAGTGACTCATTCTTCTCAGCCCAACGAGCTGTGCATATTCGTCCCAGTCTTACATCAAAACAGCAAGCAGAAGCTCCCTCGGGCCATCCCAATACGGCGCATACAGCTCTACCATCACAGCAAGCCACCCTGTAGATAGAGCAGGAGCTCAATTCTTCACACTCGCGTTAACTTCAATCAGGTAAGACGAGAAATCCAGCGGTCACATTCTCCCTTGAACGACGGCAATGCGGTGAGTTTTCGTTCGCTGGCCTTTCTTGCGAGACGCACCCTCGGATCCGCTTCAATTCCTCCTACCCTCCCCGACGACCAAAACTCACAGAAAGTCTCGCCCAGACTCCCGTCCTTTGTGCCACAGCGGGGCCGGAAGCGAAGCACCTCCCGCCGACGCACTTTAATTCATCCTAACACTATTCCAATCCAATATTTTCCTTCTAGCCCGACCGATTTATCATTGATGTCAGGGCCGAAGCACGTCAATACGTTCCGTCCAATACATATGACTCTACTGTAACCCCGCAACGAGGACGGAATGCTCCGAACAGTGGCCATGCACAACGCCTCGGACTTTGTGTGTACATCGGAGGCCGTGCGTTTCATTTCATTGATCCTCAGCACGCAATAGCCATGTTCTGTCATGTATTCAGATCAGGCCCTGATAAAACAATTAAGTATATGCGACCTGCTTTTGTGTGGCGCAATAACGCCTCCGCATCTTCCCGCGAAGGTCGAACGTGGTTGTACATTCGATGCGTGTTGCTGAAAGATATATCGGGATAGGCTCTTCTAGACGCCAAAAGGACATCGCAAGAGGTTTCAGTCCCTTTGGGTGGGAATTTTTTCAGCAGGGCTAGGCGGGTCTACGGGTGCTAGCGAGCACGGGCTTGCCTCAGAATGTTCGCTCAAGCATTTTTATCGTAAGCGGGGACAGGCATGCAAAGTTGGTGCGGAGTCTATAGCCGTTCTATACAAGAACTGAGTCGAACCAAGCATGCCATTGCGCTTGAGATGGATTCGTGGACAAAGACTGTTTCCCAGCGCCACCTTTATATCCAAACCTAATCCCACAACTAAGCTGACTTTCAAGAGACATATTCGCAACGATAGGCTGAATAATTTGTCTACCACAGTCAGCACGCGTCCGGGAGCCAATCGTGCTTTTAGGGGCCACTTTTCCCATCAGGTTTTCGGACAGTTTTGACGGCTGCGTTTGATAAATCGGGACAGGTTCCCTAGACGCCACATTAGCAAATTTGGACACCACTCAAGGGAGCCTTTATATGCGATAAGCAGGTAAAAAGCCTAACCTAGGTGAGGCGGGCGGGGCGATAGGATTGAAAAGTACAAGACCTGGCAAAAAGTGACAATTATCGGATTGTATTTTTTTCAACCGCCTGCGCAATGGATAGTAGGAGTATGTCGACAGTTTTGCGCAACAGGGGCAAGGCACAAATATTTCAATATGCCAAAAATGGTGAGTGACCTCGGCTGACAAAAGTAATCAACTTCGGTGCCGAAATGATACGCGTTCGTTTGTTCTTCTGATAAGCGGAGGTTCGTCATCAATTTGATCCAATCGTGTTTCAACCCGGCCCGGTTCCCAGTCATAGATATTATTAACATGTATAAACACTTCTCTCGCTCGAGGGAGGGGTTTCAGTATCTACGAACACAATGCCGTGAATCGGACTGTATTTACTTGCGAAATTGCCCTAGGGTGTGGTAGGAGTTTGGATTGGGCAATGGTCGTTCCTGACAGAGGTGAGTTTGGGATGGTTATGTGTGATGCTTCGTTGTCATATTTTCGCGAGACATTCGGAGCGCTGAACATGTCGCTTGACCCAGGCGGTTTTTGAGAATTATTCTTAACTTTAGAAGGCGGCGGGTTTGTGGTGCGCGAGCGGTACCATCCTAAAGTTTAAGACTTTGTAACCCCCTAATAGCGAGCCTCAACTGTGCAACGTACCTATACTGCACATACACCGTCGGCCTGGTAACATTGGTCCGGTACGTTATTTTTAAAACCCCTTCAACCTAGCTGAAACCTAAATAGGAAAGAGAAAAGCAACAGGTGCACGGTGGTCTACTTGAGCGGCATACGCCAATGCTCATGACGGCATCTGTTCACCTTTTCTGCGACAAAGTAGCTTTAGCGATAGAACGTGCGCGGAAATTCTCCGGCGCACTAAGGACCGTAGGATGCGAGTATCGACACCAGGCTGGTATCATCAAGGGCCGGCAGCGTAAGGCTTCGGCGGGTTTGCGCTCCGCCAGAACCGCTACGTGAAGGTTGTGTTCTCATTAAGGCGCCGGCCCCGCACGGTAGTGTTGAAACGGTCGTGGGAAGCTATAATTGCATGTACCTCATGTTGCGAAGCGGATACAATGGACGTAAGAGATAAGCTGGAGGCAATACAATCACAAGAATACTCCCAGTTCCACGACAAAACTTGGAGGTATCCTCAGGATAAAATATCTTGATCGATGGCGAGAATCGAGAACCAAAACAGTCGTTGATCGACATGAGGAGCCCTTGGCTGACCAACTGTTACGTCACATTTTCACCAAGCCCCTTCCAACGTTCCACTTCGACCTTCTGCGCTCCATTCCAAGTTGTTAGATTGAAGACTCCGGAGACAACTATACTTCCGTGTCTTGGTTGTGGAGCACGACAAGGACGCTTTGCGACAGGAATCCAACGTAAACCTCATGTTGTTATCCTGTGTTGGCCGATACTCGGCAAAACTGGCTCCGCTAGGGTAATACACCCATAAAAGGCTATTCGGAGCACGCACCTCGAGGATATTGATTTTGGGTGACGCCCAATTTGTGTCAATTCACTCCCGCAGTCTTTCCCACTTCTGTTCCTTTGCCCAGGCCCGCGCCTGTCATGACAGCTCTCGTGTGGACCTCGCGTCAAGGGATGCCCACGGGTCGCCCCGAGTTCTGGAGCAACAGCGTTGCGCTTCTCTAATTAGCCACGTGGTGGCTACTCCAACCCAAAACACCAAGCTTTTTGGGTCGATCATGGCGTAATCATCTCATTCGCCATCTGCCAAGCTACAAAACCCGACCTGCGGCCGTCACAAAGCCCGGGCCTCTTGGTTTCGCCTCTGCATATCCCTCCATATCGAGGTTTGCGTCGCCCCCGCGTTGGATGAACGGTAATTAACGACTGCTTCAACCGCCGCACTTGTACCTGTGATCATGTCTGCTGGGCTTCAAACTCGCGCCGTCAGGCAAACGCCAACCGAATGCGCGGATGGATCTATGACCTTGTATGTCTCTGCTCTCGAGCTGCTAGATGTTTGCTGAGTCTCCCATAGGTGGATGGAGAATAGCGATGGCAAAAACCCCTGTGCACTTGTTCAAGATGTCTTGCGTGTGTGTCAACCGTCGTTCCAGCTTGGTTTCCTTCCCCGAGGATATTCGTGCGACAACAGCGCTGGATCGGCTCTCGCGCCGTGCTGTTGTGGGAGTCCTACGTTCGCGCTGATGAGCGCCTGCTGGTAGGCTTATCGCCTCGTCGCTCCCATATTTTCAGCTCACACATCCACACAAAGGTCTTGCCAATACAATATCACATTTGACTTGGTCTCAACGACGTTCACTGGGTTCGAAAAGAACTGCCAGACGCTGCCGGATCCCATCACAACGTGAGTGTAGTCCGATAAAATTCCTAGCGCATGTCACTTACCGGCCTGGTGCCACCTAGGTACGATGCGAGCGTGCGAAGCAGCATTCAGGCACTCAACCTGCCTGTCTGGTCCCAAGTCGAACCATTGGCTGGGAAGTGGGACTTTACGGGTAAGCACATCTTACCTTTCATCCCGTCATTTCGCTCACCATCATATTAGGCGCCTGGCAAAACGCTGCGCCCAACGCTACTGGCGGGCCCCCCGAGCCAACCGGATATCCCGTGCAAATCAGCACAACAGGCATCTCCAAAGGCGCGTTGGCCGGTAAGCCCGTCTCTCTCGTCATCTGTCAAAGGTGCCAAATCTGACAGCGCGTTATCTCCTCGCTTCCGTCATCTTATCTTATCTCTCCGGAACTCGTATGGATCTGTTGACGTCTATCAACGCATGTTTAGGTGCCATTATCGGCGCGATCCTGGGTTCCAAGATCCTGTTTATGACCTTTGGCTATGTCTTCTGGCGCTGGTGGAAGAACCAACCCGGACGCAACCACGAAGATGACGAGAAAGGATACGCGCATCGCGTGCTGGGCGAGCCACGCCCCAGGCGAAGGCTTCCAGGCCAGAGCAAACGAGGTAAGCACGCCACATTGTCCGATGTATCCCATTTCATTTCAATTGAATATCGCCAACTGATTCGTACTGTATGGCACATTTCCCTCAGGATCACGCACCCATATCGATTTGGATGAAGATTCGGCCTCGCCGCGGTCCTCGCGCTGGCTTGGCGTGCCCTCGTACCTCCATCCCACCTCTTTCCACACTCACTCGTCCGCGAGCGAGTCGTCTCATGTGCACCACCAATCCCCTCATGCTCTTATCGCTGAAGAGCCGCGCTATGGCATGCATGACGAACCTACTACGAACGTGACGCCATTCGTACCTGGCCAACGGGCCCCGGAGAGTGAAAAGAGGCGACAGAGCATTTCGATGCGGGTCACAAACGACCCCCGGGCCGCAGGAGACGCTACCGATGACGGACACGCGGGATCAGTGACTCCTCCTCAGCGAGCTCGCGTCGCTCGCGAGCGGACGATGTCGGATGGAGGACATGTTGCCTCACCTCTCGGTCCCCGCTCGCCTCCTATGCTCAACTCTGCGTCGCGGTCCAACTCCCAAGCACACTCGAGCACCACCTCGAACTTGCACGGACACACGGACTCGCCTGGGTCCCCCTCGCGCCAGTACCAAGAAGACGACGCAGGCGTGACCCTCGTGATTGGTGATGGAGGGGCCGAACCCATCCGGACCGTCCCACCTGCGTACGTTGACTACCGGTCGAGCACGCATCAGCTCCTCGAGAGGCACGGAAGCGATCATGTAGGCGCAGGGAGTAGTCGGGGTGGGCATACAAGCGAGAGCGTAACGGGCGAAGGGAGTCGGAGCGCCGGGAGCGAGTTTGGGCTGGATAATTCCGGAACCGGGTCCGGGACGAACGCTAGTGCAAGCATGACGTATATTGATTCGCAGGCGGACTTGCTTGGTGCGAAGAAAGAAGAACTGGTCGAGGCGAACGCACAAACCGAGGAGCACAAGCCTGAGTCCAGTGGACAATCCGAAACCAACGAACCGAACGAGCACAACGACACCGATACGACCGACGCTAGGACTATGACTGACGCAAACACTCTACGGGAGGGCGGCACAGCCAACACCGATGCTGCTCACAACGAGCCCGAATCCCGGGACCGAACAACCTCTGGAGACTCTGAAGCCGCATCGACGATCAAGGCTACCGAATCACTCATGGACGCCGAAGGAAGCGCCGAGGCACCTCACCCCGTTACTCGCTCGAGCACGACAGATTTGGCAGCTCTGACTGCCGCCAATACCGCCGCCAATCGTTCCGCCGGTCCAGGGACACCTGTCGACTCTAACAGGCCCGCTCCGCATTCGCATCATTCCGCGCCTACAATCGCTATTACTGGACCCGAGGGCGGTGAAGCCGAGGACGATCAGTCCCAGACGAACCATACGAGCCATACACCTACATCGACAGACGAGGGACATTCTCCCACACCGAGCTCGTGGAGTTGGAGTAGGGCTATGGGCGTCCTTGGGATGAACCCCTCGGGCTCCGCGCCTAACCCGAACCCGAGCTCGCGTCCTCAAACTCCAAAATCTTGATTGACAATCAGAACTTTTCCGCTTAGCTCAATATGTATCCATTTGACAGGTCTCTCGATTCTTCTGTGTTCTCGTCGCCTGCGTTGCTAGACTTCATTCCCCTTTCTATCCATCCCGTCTGCCAACCCGACGAGACACTTTGGTTGGTTTATTTGTTTGCTCATTCCGTTCCGGTTCCTGGTCCCGGATTTGGATTCCATTTTGATTTGAGGGTCATTTTTCTTCCTCCTGCTTCGCTTCTGCACTTGTGATGTCTCCTGCACGCTCATGATTTGTCTGTATACTACCCAGAATGGTCTGGATCATGTATGCCGTATACGCATTTGTATGTCATATTCATGATCGTCTCACCCCACGTGACCGCGTCTGATCCAAACAAAACGCGACTCCCAAAGCCAGCGCACTCTACGGGTATTGATTGGTGATATGTATATTTTCTACAGTATGTCTTAAAATTTACTATATTCTACAATCGGTTCATGTAGTCGACTTTCTCACCCTTGACCTCGAGTGAGTGGATGAGTCTGGAGAGTCTGATGCGTGCTCCTATCCACGGCGAGGTCTGGCTGTAAATGGACGTTTGAATGAAATGAAACCCTATTGGATCTGATCTATTCCAGGGTAGGCAATTCTCGTGTTTAAAGCGTGGACATAGTAAGCTATTAGTTATTCGGATACGGCTTAATGGCGTAACGCGGCCCACGCCTACATCACTGCCCCGCTCCAAATTGCCGCGCCAAAGACACAAGCTCTTATCCTTTGTCGAAGCATATGCTTCTTCTATGAAGAGTTATTCTCGTTGCGTAGGCCACGCTCGCGGGTCACCTCGACCACATCAAGTAACATCCGGCGCTATTTTCGTTACGGACATTCTCATGCCGCTAACCGGCTCACAAACCTCCTCGAAACATACTGAGCTAGAATACATTTCAAAACCCGGGTGCCTGCCTCGGTCACGCCTAGTTTCCGAATCTGTTGATGATCATGGATCAAAGGCAAACATGTGTTCGAGCTTGATCTTTCTTTGGCAAGTCGTATCATGATTGGACCTGGAATCCGGAAATGGGTGGAAAGAACATGGTTGTATGCGCTCTCTATTGGGCTGCTGGGGTTGGGGTAGTATTTCACCGGTAAAATATACATGAGGCATTGTAGGCCAACTTCCAAAGTGGATCAAGCGGATTGGTCAACGTTATGCTATCAAGGGGGGAAGTAGCTTATGATCTGCTTTTAGGGATGGATCACGGAGGCGTGCGCTCAATCAAATACGGCGAAGTTCCCGACCTCGTTCGCTTCGGGTCTTAATCCTGCCGGAAACGTCAGTTCTCGGTATTCGGTCTGTGTAGTTTACGCCCGCTATATGCTATGTAAAATACGCGTCGTCGGCGCTTATCAAAACGAAGAATTGAAACTCCAATACAGAATGCTGCTAACTTAACGGGTGCATTCGAGTTGTGATAGGAGTGAGTTCCCGGGAAATCGTAATAACAGGTGCTCGAGGAGGTTAGTGTTCTCGGAATTATGTTGTGGCTAGGTCACGCCGAAGATGTCTGGTATACGAGTTACTACTTGAATATACATGGGTAAAAAGCGGCGAAAGCGAGTCCAAGTCCTTAAACGAATGACAACAATATACGGACAAGTCAATAAAGCGAGAGAGTACGAAAACACCATACATCACCAAATATTCACATGCACTACCTATATTGCACCATAGCAACAACTGGTGCACGCATCCCGCTGTCGTTCTCGAGAGCTACAATGCCAGTTCAGGATTTTCCATGGGCACGTTCCAAGGTTGGAGCTTCGGTGGGCAACGCGCCTAAGAGGGGTACACCTAGCACCCCATCTTGGCTAATCCGTTGATCCGTGACAACTTCGCGCACACTCCCGGGCGTACTAGCTTCGTCAATGCGGTCGGAGCGAGATTCGGAAGCGTTCAGCACTCTGCCGAGCCCTACGAAGCCAGTCGGACGCCTAGCGGCCGTCCAAGTTTGAATTACCCCGCTACTTGTGCTGCTGTCCAGGTCTGTGTCGCGAGTAACGGTGCTGAGTCGGTGGGCGCCACTCGTCGGGGGGTTCGCTTCCGAATCAGAGAGATTATGGGGTAACAGACTCGACCGAGAATGAGAGTGAGAAGCTGTTTCGGCTGCTAGATGCGATGCAACGCTGGCCGCATCCGCAGAGCGACGGTCCACATAGGCGGGAGGGTCGGTAAGGTCTTGAACTTCGGCTTGGGTGGGAGATTGAGGGGAATGTTCGACAATGAGCTGTACACCGGCGTCGCTCTCCTGGCGGTAGCTCCTTTGTGATTCGACCGTGCTCCCGTTCGCGGTTTGCCCGAACTCGGTCACTGGTGTTCCGTTGCCACCCAGGGACGGAGTGTGCCCTTGTGCAGTGTGGTACACAGAAGTTCCTGCGTCTGAATCCGCGTGAGATTCCGAAGTGACGGAAGATTGGGGCCTGCTCGGCGGTGTATGCTGGGAGCCGGACGAAATCCGTCGAAGAAGTGCGGGTAAACGCTGCCAAGCGGAAGGCGGGACTTGAGACGTCGATGCCTGCTGGCCAGAAGAAGACGGACGACCAGATCTCGGAGCGGGAGCGTTCATCAGCGTCCGGGCGTGGGCGAGCAGACCTGGCTCCCTTGTCGGTGGTTGCAAGTACGACGGTCCCTCGGAAGAATGCAAGTCTACTACGCTCGAGGTCGGGTTCGTAAGACGCATGGGAGTTTGTGTTCCACTCCGGGGCTTTGTAGCCGGGAGGGGGGACGAGATACTCGATTCACGGTTGGTAGTGGTGGCTACAGAGCTCATCGGGGCGGAAGCGGGAGCGTCTCTCGGCCTTGAAACAGACGGCCCAACGCCTTCGCCTCGCACTTGCATAAGCACCAGCTCTCCGTGTCCTGGATCGCAAGAAGTACGTGCGGATTGTGATCGGTTTCGCAAGTGTTGCTGGTACTCGCGGCGGCCATAGTCAGAGCTTGTAGCCCCCGAACGTCGAGGAGGCTCCTCGTCAACGCTGTCTTCGTCTTCGAGACTCCGTCGGTCCTCGTCGCCTTCGCTGAGACTGGCTGGCCTGGCCTTCGTGTAACCTCGCCCTCCATCTCGACTAAACCTGACTTCCTCTCTGCTAATTCGGCCCCCATCTCTGCTGGTTCGTTGATCTTCAATCCTTGTGAACCTTCCACCGCTATCTCCACTTCGGCGTGTAGAATCCATGGACATATGCCGAAGACCAGA
>JANWGL010002755.1:0-16065 GCA_025200755.1 Ceratobasidium sp. C01 | reverse complement strand
TCCGTGATCCATCCCTAAAAGCAGATCATAAGCTACTTCCCCCCTTGATAGCATAACGTTGACCAATCCGCTTGATCCACTTTGGAAGTTGGCCTACAATGCCTCATGTATATTTTACCGGTGAAATACTACCCCAACCCCAGCAGCCCAATAGAGAGCGCATACAACCATGTTCTTTCCACCCATTTCCGGATTCCAGGTCCAATCATGATACGACTTGCCAAAGAAAGATCAAGCTCGAACACATGTTTGCCATTGATCCATGATCATCAACAGATTCGGAAACTAGGCGTGACCGAGGCAGGCACCCGGGTTTTGAAATGTATTCTAGCTCAGTATGTTTCGAGGAGGTTTGTGAGCCGGTTAGCGGCGTGAGAGTGTCCGTAACGAAAATAGCGCCGGATGTTACTTGATGCGGTCGAGGTGACCCGCGAGCGTGGCCTACGCAACGAGAATAACTTTTCATAGAAGAAGCATATGCTTCGACAAAGGATGAGAGCTTGTGTCTTTGGCGCGGCAATTTGGAGCGGGCAGTGATGTAGGCGTGGGCCGCGTTACGCCATTAAGCCGTATCCGAATAACTAATAGCTTACTGTGTCCACGCTTTAAACACGAGAATTGCCTACCCTGGAATAGATCAGATCCAATAGGGTTTCATTTCATTCAAACATCCATTTACAGCCGGACCTCGCCGTGGACAGGAGCACGCATCAGACTCTGCAGACTCACCCACTCACTCGAGGTCAAGGGTGAGAAAGCCGATAACATGAACCGATTGTCGAAGATAACTAGAGGAAGCGCCCGCGCGGGCGCCGGGCTGAATCACCTTGCTCACTGGTACTTGGTATTTAACAAAGTGATCTAAAGACCAGATGCTCACAGAGAGCCGGGATTGCAACAGAACCAAACGGAGTACAACTCGTATGTAACTTAAAGCATTAGAAGGCAAATGCTCAAATGTAAAAAACATCCGATCTGTTACATGCCATGGTCTTGCGCCTCTAGTATTGCAGGTCAGGTTTTGACGAGATCGTTTTATGAGCTATCGCACTTATATTCTCTTTGCGACTAAACGTGGCGGCAAGTATCAGTAGGGATATCCGCACTTGCATTTGAGGTTTCTGGCCTCGATTGAGAGCTCGGAATGTAAAACAGTTACCCGTACTTCGCCTTCGACAGCCGGGATATAGCGTTAACAAAATGATTATTCAGCTTATTGGAGCCTTAAAGTGCTCTTACATCGACAGAGAATCACATGCGGGAGCGACAAACCTCACCTTAGAAATAACTTTAAAATAAACTAGAGGAAGTTTTGATCACGTAGATCAAAGGAGAACGTGAGAGGGTGTGATAGGAACGAGCGTATGAGCGCATACTGACTCTGAGCTAATGGAGGGCATATAAGGGGGTATATGCGACCCCATTGTTAACTTATCCTCACCTCTACTTCACTCCCGGTCTGTATTCTCGTTTAGATACGACTATGCTACTGTTTAATCACTACGAGTATCTTTGAGTTTCCACTATCGCACCACAAAGTTTAGTCCCGTCAAGCGGGATCAAGCAAGGCACGAAGCGTACTGAACTTGAACGAAGGGGTTGCTCCGCTTGTTCCAGTATCACAAACGCACAAATTACGTCAGAGAAACCATCGAGAAAACTTATTTGCCCACTGGCAACTGTCAGTTACGCCAACCTACGCGTTCACCGATTCTCAAGCCCAAGGTCAAACGATCAAACGGCTCGACCAAACCACCGGGCGTGCTGACAAACACACAAGATAGTTACTAGAATAGGTACAAAGGATCCTTCACAATGTTTGGTCAGACCCTGAATATTGGGGGGGGGGGGAGTGACCTTGACGAGCAAGGTGATAAAGTTTGAGACATGTCGTAGAATATATATGTCACTAATCGATACCCGTGGAGCGCACTAGCTTTGGGAGTCGCGTTTTGTTTGGATCAGACGCGGTCACGTGAGGGTAAGATGATCATGAATATGACATACAAATGTGTATACGGCATACATGATCCAGAATATTCTGGGTAGTATACAGGCAAATCATGAGCGTGCAGGAGACATCACAAGTGCAGAAGAAAAACAGGAGGAAGAAAAATAACCCTCAAATCAAAATGGAATCCAAATCCGGGGCCAGGAACCGGAACGGAATGAGCAAACAAATAAACCAACAAAAGTGTCTCGTCGGGTTGGCAGACGGGATGGATAGAAAGGGGAATGAAGTCTAGCAACGCAGGCGACGAGAACACAGAAGAATCGAGAGACCTGTCAAATGGATACATATTGAGCTGAGCGGAAAAGTTCTGATTGTCAATCAAGATTTTGGAGTTTGAGGACGCGAGGTCGGGTTCGGGTTAGGCGCGGAGCCCGAGGGATTCATCCCAAGGACGCCCATAGCCCTACTCCAACTCCACGAGCTCGGTGTGGGAGAATGTCCCTCGTCTGTCGATGTAGGTGTATGGCTCGTATGGTTCGTCTGGGACTGATCGTCCTCGGCTTCACCGCCCTCGGGTCCAGTAATAGCGATTGTAGGCGCGGAATGATGCGAATGCGGAGCGGGCCTGTTAGAGTCGACAGGTGTCCCTGGACCGGCGGAACGATTGGCTGCGGTATTGGCGGCAGTCAGAGCTGCCAAATCTGTCGTGCTCGAGCGAGTAACAGGGTGAGGGGCCTCGGCGCTTCCTTCGGCGTCCACGAGTGATTCGGTAGCTTTGATCGTCGATGCGGCTTCAGAGTCTCCAGAGGTTGTTCGGTCCCGGGACTCGGGCTCGTTGTGAACAGCATCGGTGTTGGCTGTGCCGCCCTCCCGTAGAGTGTTTGCGTCAGTCATAGTCCGAGCGTCGGTCGTATCGGTATCGTTGTGCTCGTTCGGTTCGTTGGTTTCGGATTGTCCACTAGACTCGGGCTCGTGTTCCTCGGTTTGTGCCTTCGCCTCGACCAGTTCTTCCTTCTTTGCACCAAGCAAGTCCGCCTGCGAATCAATAAACGTCATGCTTGCGCTAGCGTTCGTCCCGGACCCGGTTCCGGAGTTATCCAGCCCAAACTCGCTCCCGGCGCTCCGACTCCCCTCGCCCGTCACGCTCTCGCTCGTATGCCCACCCCGACTACTCCCCGTACCTACGTTCTCACTCCCATGCCTCTCGAGGAGCTGATGCGTGCTCGATCGGTAGTCGACGTACGCGGGTGGGACGCTCCGGATGGGTTCGGTCACTCCGTCTCCGATCACGAGGGTCACGCCTGCGTCGTCTTCTTGGTACCTGCGCGAGGACGACCCAGGCGAGTCCGTGTGCCCATGCAAGTTCGAGGCAGAGCTCGAGTGTGCTTGGGAGTTGGACCGCGACGCAGAGTTGAGCATAGGAGGCGAGCGGGGACCGAGAGGTGAGGCAACATGTCCTCCGTCCGACATCGTCCGCGCACGAGCGACGTGAGCTCGCTGAGGAGGAGTCACTGATCCCGCGTGTCCGTCATCGGTAGCGTCTCCCGCGGCCCGGGGGTCGTTTGTGACCCTCATTGAAATGCTCTGTCGCCTCTTTTCACTCTCCGCGGCCCGTTGGCCAGGTACGAATGGCGTCACGTTCGTAACAGACTCGTCGTGTATACCATAACGCGGTTCCTCAGCGATAAGAGCATGAGGAGATTGGTGGTGCACGTGAGACGACTCGCTCGCGGACGAGTGAGTGTGGAAAGAGGTGGGATGGAGGTACGAGGGCACGCCGAGCCAGCGTGAGGACCGCGGCGAGGCTGAATCTTCGTCCAGATCGATATGGGTGCGTGATCCTGAGGGAAATAGGCCATACAGTACGAATCAGTTGGCGATATTCAATTGAAATGAAATGAGATACATCGGACGATGTGGCGTGCTTACCTCGTTTGCTCTGGCCTGGAAGCCTACGCCTGGGGCGTGGCTCGCCCAGCACGCGATGCGCGTATCCTTTCTCGTCATCTTCGTGGTTGTGTCCAGGTTGATTCTTCCACCAGCGCCAGAAGACATAGCCAAAGGTCATAAACAGGATCTTGGAACCCAGGATCGCGCCGATAATGGCACCTAAACATGCGTTGATAGACGTCAACAGATCCATACGAGTTCCGGAGAGATAAGATAAGATGACGGAAGCGAGGAGATAACGCGCTGTCAGATTTGGCACCTTTGACAGATGACGAGCGGGACGGGCTTACCGGCCAACGCGCCTTTGGAGATGCCTGTTGTGCTAATCTGCACAGGATATCCGGTTGGCTCGGGGGGCCCGCTAGTAGCGTTGGGCGCAGCGTTTTGCCAGGCGCCTAATAGGATGGTGAGCGAAATGACCGGATGAAAGGTAAGATGTGCTGACCCGTAAAGTCCCACTTCCCAGCCAATGGTTCAACTTGGGACCAGGCAGGCAGGTTGAGTGCCTGGATGCTGCTTCGCACGCTCGCGTCGTACCTGGGTGGCACCGGGCCGGTAAGTGACATGCGCTAGGAATTTTATCGGACTACACTCACGTTGTGATGGGATCCGGCAGCGTCTGGCAGTTCTTTTCGAACCCAGTGAACGTCGTTGAGACTAAGTCAAATGTGATATTGTATTGGCAAGACCTTTGTGTGGATGTGTGAGCTGAAAATGTGGGAGCGACGAGGCGATAAACCTACCAGCAGGCGCTCATCAGCGCAAACGTAGGACTCCCACAACAGCACGGCGCGAGAGCCGATCCAGCGCTGTTATCGCACGAATATCCTCGGGGAAGGAAACCAAGCTGGAACGACGGTTGGCACACACGCAGGACATCTTGAACCAGTGCACAGGGGTTTTTGCCATCGCTGTTCTCCATCCACCTACGAGAGACTTAGCAAACATCTAGTAGCTCGAGACTAGAGACATACAGGGTCATAGATCCATCCGCGCATTCGGTTGGCGTTTGCCTGACGGCGCGAGCTTGAAGTCCAGCAGACATGATCACAAATGCGAGTGCAGCGGTTGAGGCAGTCGCCGATTATCGTTTATCCAGCGCGGGGGCGACGCGAACCTCGGTACGAGGGAGACGCAGAGGCAAAAGCAGGAGGCCCGGGCTTTGCGACGGCCGCAGGTCGGGTTTTGTAGCTTGGCAGATGGTGAGTGAGATGATTACGCCATGATCGACCCAAAAAGCTTGGTGTTTTGGGTTGGAGTAGCCACCACATGGCTAATTAGAGAAGCGCAATGGTGTTGCTCCAGAACTCGGGGCGACCTGTGGGCATCCCTTGACGCGAGGTCTACACGAGAGCTGTCATGACAGGCGCGGGCCTGGGCAAAGGAACAGAAGTGGGAAGGACCGTAGAAGTGAATTGACACAAATTGGGCGTCACCCAAAATCTATATCCTCGAGGTGCGTGCTCCGAATAGCCTTTTATGGGTGTATTACCCTAGCGGAGCCAGTTTTGCCGAATATCGGCCAACACAGGGCAACAACATGAGGTTTGCGTTGGATACCTTGTCGCAAAGCGTCCTTGTCATGCTCCACAACAAAGATACGGAAGTATGGTTGTCTCTAGAGTTTGGAGTCTAATAACTTGCAATGGAGCGCAGAAAGTCAAAGTGGAATGTTGAAAGGGCCACCGTCAAAATGTGACGTAACAGTTGGTCAGCTAAGGGCGCCTCATGTCGATCAACGACTGTTTTGGTTCGTCGATTCTCGCCATCGATCAAGATATTTTATCCAAGGATACCTCCAAGTTTTGTCATGGAACTGGGGGTATTCTTGTGATTGTATTGCCCTCGGCTTATCTCTTACGTCCATTGTATCCGCTTCGCAACATGAGGTACACACACAATCATAGCTTCTCACGACTGTTTCAACACTACCGTGCGGGGCCGGCGCCTTAATGAGAATACCAACTTTCACGCAGTGGTTCTGGCGGAGCGCAAACCCGCCGAAGTCTTACTCTGCCGGCCCTTGATGATACTAGCCTGGTGTCGATACTCGCGTCCTACGGCCCTCGGTGCGCCGGAGAATTTCTGCGCAGGTTCTATCGCGAAAAGCTACATTATCAAGGCAAAGGTGAATGGATGCCGTCGTGAGCGTTGGTGTATACTGTTTAAGCGGACCACCGTGCATCTCTTGCTTTTCTCTCTTCTTTCGGGGTTTCAGCTAGGTCGAAGGGGTTTTAAGAATAAAGCACCGGACCGATGTTACCAGGCCGATGGTGTATGGACAGTATAGCTACGTTGGACAGTTTAGACTCACTATTAGGGGGTTACAAAGCCATAAATTTAGAACCGCACCACTCGCGCACCACAAACCCGCCGCCTTATAAAGTTAACAACATTTCTCAAAAACCTTTTAAACCAAGCTGCATGTTCAGTGCTTCGAATATCTCACGAAATACCTTTATGTAGCTATGAAACATCAGACATAACCATCCCAAACACAGCTCTGTTAAGAACGATAATTACCTAGTCCAAAACTCCTGTACCACACTTTAGGACAATTTTACAAGAAATGCGCTCCGATATTACCGACATTTTGCTCGTCGATATTGAAATCCATTCCTCTCGCGAGAGAGGAGTCTAAACATGTTAATATCTATGACTAGGAACCGGGCCGGGTTGAAACACGATTGGATCAATTTGATGACGAACCTCCGCTTATCAGAGGAACAAATGAACGCGTATCACTTCGGCACCGACATACCGACATTGATTACTTTTGTCAGCCGAGTTCACTCACCATTTTTGGTATATTCAAATACCTGTGCCTCGTCCCTGTTACGCAGACCTGACGACATAGTCGTACTATCCATTGCGCGAGAGGTTGCAAGAATACAATCCGACGACCAAGACTTTTCGCTAGGCCTTTTCAGCCTTATCGCCTCACCCGCCTAGCGTTGGCCTGAGACGAGACGGTTGATGAGACGTCAAAAATCGGTCTCGCGAAAACGCGGGCATTGTCTCGTACCTCGAAATGCGAGACAGGGACAGGTCAGGAAAATGGGGGTTGCAACGGGGGGCAGGTGCTTGACAGTCACCACTTGGCAACTCACGTGATGTGACCAATTTACACATTATTCGGGACAAAAACGACATACTCCCCCAGATTCTGTAAATTAGTTTTTGCTCAGTGAATGTATTATGATACGCGATGGAAACCTTTACTGTCTTTCTAAGACCGAAAAGGGAGAGTTACTTACTCTGCCGGTGCTGTAGCTCCTTCGGGACTTAGAGACTCAATGGTCTTCCATGTACTTCATGATAAAGCGCTAGCTGGAGCTCTATCCCGTAAGTGCCAATCCCCTTCATCGCATTATTAGTACTAGGGTCTTTCTAGGCTGTTTTGCAACGCGCCCAATATAGTGGCCATATGCGGCTTTTAACCTGCACTAGAGGGATTATGCGTGCCTCTGAGTTGGTCACGCATACTGATTCAGTAAGGTGAACTTTCTATTATGATTTTCTGCGGGTGCTCAGGTGATGATATCAATTTTGGGCAGCTCCGAGTCGCTCGACACGCAGCCGCCTTCGCTTCCTATCCCTCCCCCACTGACAGAACGTGAACTCCTCATCCGCCACATGGCTAAGGTGGATGCTAAACTCCGTCGCTAAGCGTTGCTCTCGGGATTCGAATTAGATGTAAAGGGAACTATGAGCTTGGTCGACTTTTGGAAGGTAGGAACACCCATTTCACGTTGACACAATAATTGACCGACCGTAAACAGACACGTCGCTATGAGTACAGGTCCTAAAGCACGCCTTGCACCGCCGCTGATCAACGCCAGAGAATCATCAGACGCTAGATTTTATGGTTCATGTCGTGGGCTCGGACTACGACAATGATGACGACAACGAGCTCACTGACTTGTAGATTTATCGTTTATGGAATTTCATATGATTTTCATTGGCAGGGTACCCTGTTGGCAGCTTGGCATGCCTGTCAGGTATTAGAGCCGTGCCCGGCTGCAATGAGACCGAGACGAGACGAGACGGCTGACATAATCCGTCTCGAGACGATCACGTCTCGTCTCAGTCCAACGCTACACCCGCCTCACTTAGGTTAGGCTTTTTGCCTGCTTATCGCATGTAAAGGCTCCCTTAAGTGGTGTCCAAATTTGCTAATGTGGCGTCTAGGGAACCTGTCCCGATTTATCAAACGCAGCCGTCAACAATGTCAAAAAACCTGATGGGAAAAGTGAGCCCCTAGAAACATCGATTGGCTCCCGGACGCGTGCTGACTGTGAGGAAAGGGGTGATGCAGTCTATCGTCGCGAATATGTCTCTTGAAATTCAGCTCAGTTGTGAGGTTAAGTTTGGATATAAAGGTAATGGTGGGAAGTGGGCGTTGTCCTTGAGCCCAACTTAAGCGCAGTGGTATACTAGGTTCGACCCAGTTCTTGTATTAAAAAGGCCATAGACTCTGCACTAACTTTGCATGCCTGTCCCCGCTTACGACAGAGGTGCTTTGGCGAATTCTCTGACGCGAGCCCGTGCGCACCAGTACCGTAGACCCGCCTAGCCCTGCTAAAAAAAACTCCCACCCAAAGGGACTAAAACCTCATAGGCCGTCCCCCCGCGATGTCCTGTTGGTGTCTAGAAGAGCCTATCCCGATATATCTTTCACCAACACACATCGGACGTGGTTGCACGTTCGACCTTCGCGGGAAGATGCGGAGGCGTTATTGCGCCACACAAAAGCAGGTCGCATATAGTTAATTGTTTTATCAGGGATTGATCTGAATATATTACAGACCATGGCTGTTGCGTGCTGAGGATCAATAAAATTAAACGCACGGCCTCCGATGTACACACACAAAGTCCGAGGCGTTGAGCATGGCCACTGTTCGGAGCATTCCGTCCTCGTTGCGGGGTCACAGTACAGTCTGATGTATTGGACGGAACGTATTGACGTGCATCGGCCCTGTCATCAATGATAAATCGGTCGGGCTAGAAGGAAGATATTGGATTGGAATAGTGTTAGGGTGAATTAAAGTGCGTCGGCGGGAGGTGCTTCGCTTCCGGCCCCGCTGTGGCACAAAGGACGGGAGTCTAGGCGAGACTTTCTGTGAGTTTTGGTCATCGGGGAGGGTAGGAATTGAAGCGGATCCGAGGGTGCGTCTTACAAGAAAGGCCAGCGAACGAAAACTCACCGCATTGCCGTCGTTCAAGGGGGAAAGTGACCGCTGGATTTCTCGTCTTACCTGATTGAAGTTAACGCGAGTGTGAAGAATTGAGCTCCTGCTCTATCTACAGGGGGGCTTGCTGTGATGGTAGAGCTGTATGCGCCGTATCGGGATGACCCGAGGGAGCTTCTGCTTGATGTTTTGATGTAAGACTGGGACGAATATGCACGGCTCGTTGGGCCGAGAAGAATGAGTCACTTGAAGTTACTGTGTTAGGGATGGTGATATTCGAGCTGGCAGGGCTGACTTGTTCCGTAGTCTTGTTATGTTGTCTGGGGTTTCAGGTGCCACAAATTGGGGTATCATAGACAAGTTAATATTGAATCTCTCTGTTTGAAAGAAGGATCAGGTAAAGCTGAACAGCGGCTTATCACTTGCCAAATCGAAAGAAGTGCTTATCATAAACGTAGAAACAGAAACTTTCTTGGCGCTAAAGTCACCAGGTTATCCTCCCCTAGATTAACACGTTTCTCCTGCGGTCTTGTCTCGCATCCGTGGACTTCAATCTTCATCAGATCAATCACACGCTTTATCTTTCACCAGCCTTATACCCCCCGTTGACCCGTCTTCACCTCAAGCTCGCAGCGCGCAGGGATGATACACTTCAGGGGACCCTCGTTCTCGCTGGTTGGATATCCGTGAATATATCATTACCTAGGCAGGAGAGTGGAGAGCTTAATATGCCATAGTCTTACTGGGATGTGGCAGTTTGCGGGTGCTCCATCTCGGTGGTTGGGAACGACAGCGACGTGACCGCGGGCTGCTCTGAGTCGAGGAACAGCTGTATCAAGTACGGCATGTTGCTGAATCTCGTGAGGGGTTACTCTGAGCAGAGTTTGGCGGACCATCAGTGTGAATAGGAGGCGCTTGGGAGTGTATGTGAATACTGTATGCGGAGAAGCTTGCTAAGGTGTGCTGAAAGAAGAAGTCTGGAACAGCCCGGGTGGGCATTTCTCGTATTCGTTGA
This sequence comes from Ceratobasidium sp. C01, assembly GCA_025200755.1. Classification (NCBI taxonomy): domain Eukaryota; kingdom Fungi; phylum Basidiomycota; class Agaricomycetes; order Cantharellales; family Ceratobasidiaceae; genus Ceratobasidium; species Ceratobasidium sp. C01. The sequence continues at coordinate 5,954 of JANWGL010002755.1, read as the reverse complement.
TCGGCGACGTGGGTGGCATTTTATTTTGTATGCATATCGGCACACCTCTTGAATTGTCTGGACTCTGGTGACAATCTAGGCGGGCAATGTGAGTTAGTTGAATTGTGCCTCGAGTTGATCACGTGTTGCTCAATGCCGTCTTAATTTCGAGTCGCAGTGCTTCTACTATTGCTCACGCCCACACAGAGCGCCTGCAAAATTTGCTCGCGTTGAATTCTACAGTATTTGTATGCATAGAGGTGGCTGGGCACCTGGGGCAGGCCGTACGCGTTAATTGCCGCACAGAATAGCAAGCCCGAGCGCGAGCGCGTGTGAAACTCCTGCTCCCGCCGAGCGTTTATGCTCGCGCGATAGCATGATAGGTTATACCACTGCCTGAGCTCGACTATAAGGGCATCCAAGTGTGCGCCCTCAATCTCCATCTTCTCGGTCTTGTCGCTCCAGTCCTTTGAAGCTTCCCAACTCCCTATTTTTAAGCCAATCATAATCTCGACATGCTGTTTAATCTCATCTCGATCTTCTCCATGATCGTCCTCGCTCTTCTTTCCTTGCTCTCGGCGCTCCAGCTGCTCCTGTCATCGACGCTGGGACTCGAGGTGTGCACCCTTAAGATCCACAAAGTCACTGTTGGCAACAATGGCAAGCTGCGCTACAACCCTCAGTACATGCATACCAAGGTTGGCGACTATGTCGAGTTTGAATTATATGTCTTCTTTCGCCATGGCTGGCCCCCGTTGTATACTAAACGTTTAATTTGGGACTGCTTAGCCATCCGAGGAACCATACAGTGACCGAGAGCTCGTTCGACAATCCCTGCCACAAGATTGATGGTGGTTTCCGCACTGGCTTGTGAGTGGATCCCAAGTCTCGGAACAGGAAACAAACGGGCTTATTTGTGTGATCCTTGTGTCCTCGGTTCTCAGGATCAGACTTCTCACTTCCCGACTCGGACTTTCAAGGTTACTGATGTAAGTCAACCATGCTCACCATATCGGGGATATCCACTGTCGGCGCAATCGCACTTCCAGAAGAAGCCCCACTGGTTCTACTGTGGTCAAGTCGGCCACTGCCCCGCTGGAATGGTGTTTGCGGTAAGCTCATTCTATTCTACAGGTGAAATACATACTAAAACGTAGCATATACTCAGGTCAACCCTCCCCAGTCTGGCAACACGTTTGAGAAGTTCCAGAACAAGGCGGAACATTCCGGAAACCGAATCAACCGGGTATTAGTGAGACGATTTTACGAGTGGCAATGATTGGACTTTTCTCTTATGGTTATTTCTGATACGAAACGGACCTTAGCCAGTCGATCAAGCAACCTCATGCTATAATTTGATATGATTAACTAGCTTACGTCGTGTGTCTAAAATCTGAGAGCGAAGACTGCAAATATGAAGGGATGAGATGGAATGGGAGAGGGGCGGTGTGGAAGATGGATCATGGCTTGCGACGCGGCACTTGGTTATAAATGTACATATAGTGTGCGAGCATGGCCACTGTTCGGAGTCCCTTGTCCTCGTTGCGCGGTTATACTCTTGTTGGGGGGCGCTAAATGTGCAAACGTGCTTGGGCCTATGTTATCAATATTAGACCGTTTTAATCAGCAGGAAATCGCGCGATCGAAGCAACTATGGTATATATCCGAGTGCGTCGGCGCGGGGTGTTTCTCTTTCGGCTTTACTGAAGCACAAAGGCCGAGAGACGGGAGCGGCTGTGATGCGTTGGGCTAGATGGGAATTTCGGCGGGCCTGTGCCCCCAATACTAAGGATAAGTCTCGCGAGAAAGTCGACAGACGAAATTTCTCTATAGGGGGATTTGTTCGACAAGAGAAAGTAACCGCCTTACTTTTTGTCTTGTCCAATTCAACTCGACATAAGTGGAAGATTGGCCCCCCTCTCCGTCAGTTGAGGGGCTTACTGTTGTGGTGGTATTGTATGCATAATGTCAAACCGGCTCAATGTTGCAGCTTTAGCACATGGCTTACGCACATGCGTCATGCGGAATGATCAGCGGAATGAGTCGCTATAAATGTGCAGTATAAGGAATAATGGTGTTCGTGCTGAAACAGTCGAACCTCGAGATGTTTTATTATATCATCTGGGGTATCAAATTGCCACCAGCTGGAGGAAAGAATAGAAGCAAGCCATGAGGCATACTCAGTATCTCCGTCCTGAAAGCAAGAAAAAGTAAAGTCATACACCAGCTTATTGCCTACAATATAGAAAGAAGTGCTTATCGTAAGCGTAGAAACACGATCACAGTTAGCTCTAGGATCGTCAACTCATCTTCTCCTAGCACGTTTCTTTCGCAGTTACACATTGCGTCTATAAGCTTTAGTTTTCGTCGGATCAATCGTATGCTTCGCCTTGAAAGACCTCTATTCTTATGTCCTATCGAGTCGCCTGCATCGCAAGCTTAGTGTGCACATAGGTGATACGCCTGTGAAGAACCCTGGTTCTCGTAGTTCCGTTATCCAAAATTGCTTCTGTCCGGGTGTATATAGATAGCTTTGCTTGCTTACTGATCAGCTGGCGCAGGAGGGACGCGATTTTTGTCAGATGCAACGGTTTAAAGTGAGAGTAGGAGGGTGGATGTGTCCCCAGTAGCCGGGGTTTGGAGGTAGTATCGAACGGGACTATATCATCTACGATATTTTGAGGTGTACTGACCTGGGGAAGGGGATTTGAAAACGTGGGGGTACCTGCTTATTCCCTCTGGGCAACGCATGTGCGGACTTCGCGTGAGTCAGACGTCCTGTTTATATGCATATCTGCTCCAGGAGCTGGAGGGGCCTAAAAGCTAGAGGACTGACTACTCACGTATTCCAAAAAAAGTTGATAGTGTGCCTTGATGGAAGGCCTCTCCTCGTCACGATGACGTTTAGCGTTTTTAGACTAAATGAGGTCATGTGATTCGAGGTTTGATCGAAGTCTCTGAGCGCTGGTCACAACCTGCGAAACTCGGCGCACCAAGCCATCGCTCTATTCTAGCGACGAAACAATCAAATAATCCGCTTATCCCGATGGCTCCCGTGAATAAGTATGTATCCGAGCACGGCTAATGAACGGTTCGCTTTATTCACTCAATACCAGAAAACGGAAACTCGACCAAGCGCGGGTGGCGTCCGAGAAAATATCCCGAGAGGAACTGAAGACTGTACGCGCTCTACTCAAACAGGCCGACGAGTCCACCATCGTAGAATCCCTTGTTGAAAGCCTGGAGACGGCTAGCTCTGAGGAGGTGCACATCCTGAAAGGACTTCTTGACGAAGCGCTGGACAACTTCGAACCCGAGCTACATTGCGTGCGATGTCATCAACCATTTCTCGACTCGGAGAACGAGAGTGACGCTTGCGAGATCCCTCATTCGGATCTGGGGGGTTGTGCGCAGGATCCGTATGACGAGGAATGGAGTGGGTTTACATGTTGCGGGGAAGAATTTGACAAGGAAAGCAAGGTTTGTGTGACGGATTGGCACACCGTGCACGAGGAAGACGTGGTATATTATGGTGATGAGGGAGTGGATGAAGATAATGAGTACTACGGTCAGAACGAGAACGTTGTGCCTTGTGATGAAGAGGGCTGTGATTCAGATTGATGAATTGCCTTGTAGGCGATCTTATTGTACAGATCTTTATACTTTGTAAATTTGTTTGCTTTCCCCCGTTAAGTTTGTGAATGTGGCAATGTTTTTCCAAAATAGGGCAACTCTTCTTTTGCCTTCCCAGCCCTAAAGGGGTCGCCAGGCGATCTTTCGATTTTATAGATAGGATAACCTCGCAAAACATTCGCATAAACCGGTGCCACTTAGTTGCCTAAATATACCCCAACTAGGAGTCATTGGAGTTTATGGAAGCGTGATATATCTCCCCTGAGTACACCAGAGGGCCCATTATAGTCGGCAAAGAGGCCTTGGTGCTCGATTGTCGGTTGTCTTGCCAGGTGTTAGACAGTTCCATCTTAGCGCTCTCGAGGGCGCGTGGTTTGCTCCGTTGAATCAGCTCGCGTTTTCAACGCGCCCGGACTTAGCTATTGGCGCTAAGATCATTTACTCATTTTCGTCGCTCCGTCATCAGAGCTACTTTCTGTCGAAGAACACATATATTTGCCTGCTTACTGAGAAGCCGGCGCGGGAGCTTAGGGATGACGCGATGCTTGCCGAATGTGACAGTTTGAAGTGAGAGTCGGGGGGCGGATGTTCCTCCGGCGGGTAGGTTCTGGGGATGATATTAAAAACAATCATTTATCTAGTTGTATTTCGAGGTTTACTGCACTAACGTGGAGGAATTCACGAGTAAGGAAATACTTGGGTGTTCCTTATGGGTCACACATGTGCGGACTTCACGCGAGTCAGACGTCCTGCTTATATGCATTTATGCTTCGGAGATCGCATGAATCCGTAGTTAGAGGACTGAGCTATCCATGAACACCAAAATAGGTTGATAGTAACTTGATGGAAGGCCGTTCCTCGTCGCGCTGACGTCTGGCGTTTTCAGACTAACCAGGTCATGTGATTTGAGGCAATGTTTTAGAATTCTGACCACGATCGGCGAACTTACTGCACCAACGATACCAGTCTATTAGCTCAGTGGCTAAAAAACATAAGAAACTGCTCCTTTGTAATGGATTCAGTCACAAAGTACGTACTGGAATATGCCTAATGAACATTTCGTTTTTATTTATTCGCTCAACTTTAGAAAACGAAAACTTGACCAGGCGTCCGAAGAAATACCTCGGGGTGAATTGAGGATCGTACGCGCTCTTCTCCAGCAAGCCGAAGATTCCGTCATCGTAGAATCCCTTTTCGATCACCTGGAGAAGGCCACCCCTGAGGAGGTACACGTCCTGAAAAGGTTTCTCGACAGCGCGCTGAGTAAATCCGAGCCTGAGCTACATTGCGTGCGGTGCCACCAGACATTTCTTGAGTCGAAGAACGACTTTGAAGCTTGCGAGATTGGCCACTCGGATTTGGAGGGAACTGCGCGGGATCCAAACTACGAGGAATGGGTGGGGTATTCGTGTTGTGGGGATGAATTTGATGAGAGAAATACGGTTTGCCTGGCAGCTCGGCATACCGTGAACGAGGAGGATGTGATGTATTATGGTGATGAGAGAGATACTGGTTGGCCGTACGATGGTCAAAACGAGAGTGTTGTACCCTGTGACCAGGAAGGTTGTGATTCGGATTAATGTTTTGACTTTGCGGAGTTCATATTGTTGTATCCGTCGTTATACTTTGTCGATCTCGTTTGCTTTTTTTTTTTTGCTCTACGTAATGTCTCTAGTAATGTAAACTCCTAGGTATTTCTTAAACTAAGTAGCTTGTCTTCAGTCTTCTAAGCCGCTAGAAGGTCTACGGGAGACCGTTCGAATTTGCCGATAGGATAGCTCGGCAAGATACTCACCAGCAAAAACTGGTGGCACACGATCCATCCTGGTATGTTTTAGCTAGGAGCCAACAAGCTTGCAGAGGGATTTATACATCTCCTGTGAACAGGCTGGGGGGCTACAGTAGTTGGCGAAGGGTTTTGGTTGTCCGGTTAGGTATTGCACAGTTCCACCTAAGTGCTTGGGGGACACGTGACCTAGGCCGTTACATATATTAACTCGCGCTTTTGACGCGTTCACGCCTCGCTATTCTTCCTTACGCTTCACTCATCGAGATCTTCAATACTTTTCGCGTTTTTATGGATTACGTCCCCAAGTTTGTTTCTACGATGGACTTGTGAAGGGAATACAATCTAATACTATTTTTGTTTTTCGCAGAAAACGAAAGCTATTCGACGTGAATACTTTGTACCAAGAGAATCCAGAAAAAGAGAGGAAGGTCTTACAAGCGTTACTCGAACAGGCCGAAGGGGCTACCGTTATTGGCGCGCTCTCGGAAAGCTTGGAGTTCGCGTCTTTAGAGGAGCTGCGAATGCTCAAGCGGCTCCTGCGCGGCACGTTCGA
>JANWGL010002754.1:0-37003 GCA_025200755.1 Ceratobasidium sp. C01 | reverse complement strand
AGTCGGGTGAATAAGTCCCAATTGAGCCACGTCGGGAAGCCGTTGAATATGTATGGCGCTTCGATGTCTCCGCGGGCTGCACGATCCTTGGCGTCCATCTCAGCCCATTCAAATGCCTCACGATGCTGTGCTGCGCGCGCCATATCCGCCTCAGTCACGTCCGGTGAGGGCGTCTCAGACGGTGACCGGTCCGGGCCTATCGTCGAATCGGCGGTTCGAGGGCGAGGCAACGTGCGTGGGATTGTCGTAGCAATGCTCGGTGCGCGTGGTGTTCCAGGTATATGATCCCGCTCGTGCATATAGGGGGTAGCGCCTGCCCTTTCGTAGCGCGCTGGATGGGCGTAGGGCGTCGCAGATCCATCCTCCATACGCGGGGACATTATACTGTCTGCAACACTCGGGCCGTATCTAGGCGTGGCATTGGGGATGTGTGGTTCAGGCATGCTCATGGGTATATGCGGTGACGGCATCCCCCGAGGTGTATGAGGCGAAATCAGGCCAGAGGCAGGCGAGCGCGCTTCCCATGAGCCGTGTCGTCTCAGTCCGGCGGGAGACTTCATTCCGGCCAGAGGAGGCATCCCCATTCCTATTGCGGGAGACTTTGCGGCGCCTAATCCCCTGCCCCCGCCTGGACCTCCGTACGCATCTCCTAGACCAGGTATCGGGTCTCCGCCGATGGTTCCCATAAGAGGCGGCGGTGGCTGTGATCCACTCGATCCAGCACGGCGGCGGGGTGCAGGGCCATAAGCGTCTGGATTATCGAACGAAGGTCGACGTCCCTCCTGAGAAGTGCCCTGCCTGTCCATCGACGGTCTCTGTCCTCCAAGAGGCGGTGGCCCGCCCATCCCAATGCCATAGCCCGGCATCGGCGCATCAGACGACGTCCGCCTCATCATCCCAACCCCGCCCATTCCTGGAGGCCCCATCCCGTTATACCCCGCATCGCTCGACGTCCTTCGCCCATGTTTATCCAACCGAATAGGACCTTCGACCTTTTCGTCGTTCCCCCCGCGACCAGGCCTAAACCCCGGCACTCTCCCTCGGGGCGGGAGATCTTCCAACGGAGGGTGAACGACTTTCCCGTAGCGGTCGACATGGATCCCCACGGGGACTGTCCCGGGAGCCATTCCGATATCCGAACCATTGCCACGTGGAGGGGGTTGCCCGGCTGGAGGTGGTACAAGTGGTGGGGCGGCTGAAGTGCTTGGACCGCGCCTGAGACGATCAAAGCTGAGGTTTCGCAGGCCGCCCTTGTGAGATTTGGTTACAGGTGGAGCGGCGTCTCGTGGATCGTGAATTATGGGTGGGGGCGCGCCATATCCCATCTCTGGTTGTTGCTGTGAGGCGGAACTCCCTCGTCGACCGCGCGTGAAGAGACCTGCGATCTTGCCCCACTTGGAACGGGACGGTACACGCTCGAGCTGTGGACCTGCGTTTACGACTGGGACGCCGTTGAACATCGTGGGACCACCGTCTCGTCCTCCGCTTAATATCCTTGCACCATGCCCACCACCCGGAATCCCCGCTCCTTGTCCGTCACGCTCTGCTAGAAGGCTTTCGGCTGTTTCCCATCCTGGCCTGGGCCGACTCCTGCTCCTGCTCCGCTCCCTTTCGCGTTCACCAGACCTCCCTCTTCCTTGATCCCGCCCTACTCGGCCTTTGGAGGGGACAGCTGGGGGTGGGTCGCTGGTTTTCGTGGTTCTCGCGGGGGGATAATGAGATGATGGATACCCCTAGTCAAATATGAATTAGATGACGAAAAATCAGGAGCGAGTCAAACATACCTGAGAGTGTTGAGCGGGCAGGGTGCCCGTACTCGCAGATTTTACATGTCCTTTCGACTTGGACTTGCTCCTCGCTGGCTGACCTCCATATCCACCCGGTAAAGTCCCACCAGTCCCAACCGGTATTCCTGCACCTGGTCCCTGCATCCCACCACCAGGGAACCCTGTCATCGCACCCATACCATGCATGCCCCCAGCACCTGGCACCCCACCCATCCCTGGCATCCCACCCCCCATTCCTGGCATCCCACCTCCCATCCCTGGTATCCCACCTCCCATCCCAGGCATCCCTCCTGGCGGCCCTCCCGATAACCCTGGCATCCCTGCGCCCCCATTTGCCTTCCCACCCGCACCGCCAGCGCCAGATCCAGGCAAACCAGGTAATGGGTTATTCAACAACCGATGCCTCACAGCAGCCTCGGTCGCGTACGCCGTCGCTGCATCGGCTTTATATCTCGTTGCAGCCTCTGCAAAGTGGCGTGCTGTAGATTCGGAGCCTGGGTTTATTGGATGATTGTTGGCTGTGTAGGGGGAGGCTGATTAGCGTTTGAATGAAAGAAATAGGCGTGAGATGGAATGGGTGAAGAGCGGGAGCAGGCCAAGGAGGGAGTAGTATGGATTTAATGAAATTGGGAGCAAAATCGCAAGAATGAACCAACCCAACGCGGGAGCAAAACCGACAAGCAACAAGGCAAACCAGCCGAATTCGACTAGTAAGCAAAACTGAAACGAACCAGAGATTGGAACAACATACGCCCACCACAAAACACCGAAGTTGAACCAACAACACTCAAAATCTACCTCTCCCGAGAAAGCTCCGCGTACCAGAACGAAACTCAAACGCAAGCGATAAACCGCCACCGAATCGAACGAAAAAACTCACGAGGGTTGGTTTGAGCGAATAAGTTTGGGAACTGCGCCGACGCTGGCGCGGTAGGGCTGAAATATGATGTTGGCGTGTATGGGAGGCCATATTGATTGGCTGCACCCGGTTGGGGTGGTGGTGCACCATAAGGTTTTTGTCCTGGGGCTTGTGCGTAGGCAGTTGGCTGAGCCTGAGCGTAGGCGTAGCCTCCATACTGATTCGCCGGTGATGCGTAAGTGTTCGAGACGTACGGATGCGCAGTAGTGGGAGGGAGAGTAGGCATAGAAGAGCTATTCGATTTGGCGTGACCTTATTCAGCCAACGTCGGACGAAGGAGAGCGGTAAAAAGCCGCCGGGGTTTATGACGTGCCAGGAGCGGTTGGGGGAGGCGAGAAACAAGAGCGCGAGGGTACAGGAGGAACGGCGGATGACGTTGCGGGCCCACGAGGCGGACACGCGGAACGAGTTTCATTTCGAGACACCAGGGCGAGCAAGTCGGGAAGGGTTGGGTTAAGTCGGGTTGCCAGGGATATAGCCAATCGGGGACATCAGAAGAAGAATCAGCATACTGTGCATTAATATATTAACGCGTAGGAGTTCACGCACCTCTGGTCTCCCTCCCGCCTCCTCCTGCGCCGCCTGCACCTCCGGCTCCAGCTCCAACGGCTCCAGCCGAACCAAACATTCCTGCCACAGGCTTCGTGCTCCCATATCCAGTGACATATTCGCCCGAATCGGTATCCTCGCCTTGCGTCGTGTCTGAATCGAGTTGACCGGCTCGCCGCCTATCACGTCGGGCCTTGTCCATTGCGGCCCGCTTCCGCGCTCGTGAATCACTTGATGAATGCTCCCGCTCCTTGCCTTTAGACGATTTTGACTTCGTCCTCGCTCGTTGGTTCGGAGATGGAGCTGGAGCCTGGCGCATGTTCGCACTGAGTATGGCAGCGTTGTACTCTGTATTAGCGTCAGTCTCGTAGTCGAGCTGACGTTCGAGCTCGTCTTCCTCAGGGTCGAGCACGCCTCCAGCACCATGTCCATGCGAGCTTGCACGCGCCGAGCCTGGGAATGGATGTTGTTGCGGCGGGTGTTGTGGGAATGGTTGGGACTGGGAGGCATGGTTCTGAGGAAACATTTGAGCGTACATCTCCGCGGCGGGGCTGGGAGAAGGAGAGCGAGAGGAAGGCTTGGCAGGCTTGCGGCCAAAGAGTTGTTTTATCCCGCCTCCGCCAGATGACGTGCGCTCGTGTTTCTGTTTAGGCTCTCGTGCGGTCCACTGAGCTGTAACAGGCTCGCCAGAAGACTTTGCAAAGTGAAAGGACGAGGGGTAGACCGGAGCTGGTGGTGGAGGTTCAGCAGAAAGGCTCATCAAGGGTGCGTGCACGAGGCGTGTCGGGCGTGGGTGCGAGTCACAGTCACAGTAGTCGACCAGTAACTAGAGGAGATAAGTGGTATACAGGTGCACTAGGAGTTGGGCGTAGAACGGCGAACACGACGTCAGCCGTATGCTCCTCGTCGTATCAGCGTGTTCCCCACATCCAGCTCCATTCCAATCAACAAACCGTACATCACGTGCACATGAGGCACGTAAGCCCGGCGCCTGATCTGAGGCAATAAGCGCCATTCACACCGGCTGTCCACGCATCCTTTCGCTCTTTCCACCTGTGTTGCTTATATCTTCAAATATAAATATAAATCAACCATTATATATCTTATTAATACTCCTCACCACCTGGCAATATCTCTCCATCTCGAGACCGCTGAAAATACAGCCGCACTGGTGAGCTCATCGTTTTCTTTTGAACCCCCAGAAAAAAAACCAGTTGACTCCAATGTGAGCGACGATTTATCCCCAATATCCCCCTATTATCTACCGTGGAAGAAATTCTGCCAAGCTATGCACCACGCCTGGGATTATCTCTATATGGACTACCCCTTTCTCACCCCCTGCCTTCGCTAGTTTAACGGAGCATCGCACCTCTCTAAATCGCTAGATTCTTCGTAGCCAACTAGATAAACCTGTCCTCATCATTATACAAAAGCTTTCTACTATAGCTCTGACTTTCTGGGCGCGATTGGACTTAGCTCCCAAAGCGGCTCCTCGGAGCAGCACGCCCACCTAGCCACGCTTGGATCTCTCGCCGCAAGAACTACGTTGACGACTTTTCACATTATTTTGACTCCCCAGTTTGTTGTTACTACCGAGCTCGTCGACGAAGTGCTATCCACTCGGCTACACCTTTGTGTCTCAACTGACAGGTACCCTAGCCTGACCAGCTTCCGCTCGCAACGACCTGCCATCCCTTGAATCTGATGACACTAGGAAGCTCTATGTGAATCTTGCAAGCATTTTCATAACCTTCCAGCTTACTTGATCCGATTACTCTTCTCTGGCGCATCATCTCGTACTTTTCATCTGATGCTTTAATGTAAGGTTCGTACACTTTTCATATCGAATCTTAACCTACCCCTACCACGTAAGTACCTACTAAACCTTCTCTGGGATCGGCAACGCCCCACCGTATATGCCCAAAATAAGCTGAGAGGTATTGACATTGACATTGCATGCTATGCGATACGCAGATCGCACCTTTTCAGCTCCCGATGTGATGTTTTTTGCACCTAAACGGATCCTTGCAGGCAAGTTTTAATTAATCGTAGCAAATCAAGCTTGAAATGTCTCTGATCTTCTCCTGATTGCGTCATTCTCGAGCGCCAGACCACACCACTGGGCGAACATGCACACGACTTGACGGCCAGTCCATTTCAAACTGCGACAAGGATCTACACCGCGATACGTCAGGCTCCTTTCATTTTGAAGCTCAGAGATCAACCGCCCACTGTGTCTCACAAGTTTCCACCCCATGCCCCCTTTGGCACCCCTCGCTCCTCCCTCCCAACCTCATAAACATCATACACGGACTCAGCGGCTAAACCCTTTCGTGTTTCAGCCGATAACGGAGCTAACAAGCTCTTGTGCCGTCAACGCTGATCAGTGTAGGGATTCCACGTTTTCCACCTTTAGACGCCTGTTCCTTACTATAAAAGTCAAATTACTCCTCCTAAAGGGTGAGCGGCGCTTACAACTACTCATTCGAGAAAATTCCACAGCGGGGTTCACGAGGAACTCCTTTACTAACCCATGCCATCCTAATCAGGAACTCAGCTAGCTTCTGATAAGATAACTTATGGTTTGTTGAGATTGCCAGTAGGCTTAATTTGAGAAAACGTTGACTAGAGTCCCCGCCCGGCCCCTGGGCCCGAAATGACTGCTACCCCCGCCCACCAATGAGTCGATTTCAGCACGCCGAAAAGGTCGCCCTCTCGTTAAAGCGATACTGTCTCACTCTAAGAAATGTAAAGCAGTGGTGGGGGCTTAGAACCACGGCGTTCTTCAAGGCAAAAAGCTTACCCCCTTTCTCACATGACCTTCGGTCTGAAATTCCTTAGCCTAAAGACCGGTGAGCGTACATATCTAGCACGATAACTCAGACCGAGTCAGGCAAGAGGAGACTTTGGTCGGGGTTATGCGTCTCGACTGGGTGACCTGCGCTAGGTCCTCCCTCCCTCGAGTCGGCAATCCCCCGCGAACTAAGCATACTACGCTGCCCCCGCGTCCAGGATCCGCTAGATCTGTTCACTCAGCACAGGTTACGTCGAAATCAGCGCTCGGAACATGCCCGGAACATCGCGTTGCCCCCAACCACGGCGAACCGCTGCGCCCCTCAACCCCTCTACATTACATTCAGCTCCTATCTTTCGGAGTTATCACATGACTCAACACATGGTAAATCACACCTGCGAAGTGTACAACGAATACCGTATATGAGCCTTCTTAAACGTGCCCACGAAAACCCCTTTGTTTAGCAGTGCGCCCACCTTCTTGATGTAACGATGCATTTTACCTGCTCTAATATTGCTCCTCGATGTTCGACCTTTGGATTAGCACATTGCTATTCTTCCAGCTTACAAAAGGGAAAGAAAGGAATGTAGTAACTGTGGCTCGTTATATGGAAATTTATAGGTCTTATGTCGGTGTTAATTTAGGAGACTAGCTGACAAGTATGTTTATCAATTGAAGAACCGCGCATATGTTCATACTTTCGCGAGGTTAGAAATGTCTTGTTCAGAGTCATACTCGTGAAATATGGTTTTTTCATGACTTGGAGACCATACACGTCGCTACACGTGTCGGATCGGCCGAAGTTCAAGTACGGTTTATCCCCCTCAGTCAATGACTCCTCTGGTAGTGCAGTCTAGTGATTTTGAGAAGAGGTATGCTTTGCACCGATCTCCGAAAATTAGCCACATGCTCAGCAGCGTTTTTCTTCAAGCCGAATGCTTTCGGGAGGTATGCTCTGTGACGGCCGACGCATATAGTTTCACATGCTCATCTACCCGAGCAGCTATAGGTTAAATTTGCTGCGCAATAGGGAGCTGTGCATCACTCCCCATGCCTCATCGACTCGGGAAGGTCATTTGCTCGCTCCAGGGGATACGGTTGCAAATTTAGGGGGTTAGGTCCGCTATTTCCTTCGGACGAGGGTGATGCACACACCGCTACCTACGCACATAAACCTTGCGGTATATCTTCTTCTCTGGATAGCCTCGTCTCCGTTTCGGTGCATTGCGTTTGTGTTATTCCTATTGCTGTCGGACTACCTTGTTGTGCTCAATTCCGCTTTTAAGTTGGAGTAATAGGCAACCAACCACCACTCAATATACTTGTTATGGGATATTTTACTTAAACGTGGCCCTCTCAAGTGTAACACGAAGACACTACTCGCGTCTATGCGAGCGGTGGAGCAAATATTGCAATAATAAGTTTAATGCAAATAGTCCGCATAGGAGGCGCTCCCGAATCGGGGCTGTACTGTACTAGTACAGGAGCTTAGCCACGAGTGGCTTGAGCGCCACAACTACGATCAAATAGGACCATATGGGTGGCATAGCAGCCGGGGATCTCGCCGTACGTAGCTATCGAGAATGCTCAAGTGGGTAGCTAGGCTGATATACAGGTGACACACAGTCCCATAAGGCGTTGTAATGATAAGATAATAGCGAAGAAGAAAGCAGTATGTGGGTGTATGGCCTATATAAGTAAAGTTGAGGATTCTGGTGGTCTTTCAGCGAAGGTCTCAGGCAGACTCGTGAAGAGGTCTAAGCATCAAACTTCTCAGTTGGCCGTAATATACCGGGCTATATACGGTCCACTTTCCTCTTCCAGCGTTGTCAAGAGGGCCGCTGGGTATTTGTTATGACAGCTGGGCGCTACGCCTGCCCATATCAATGTCCTCACATTTCGTCTTCCAGCCTGCGGCTGACTCCCACCACTTCCGACAACATTACTTCTAGTATCAAGCTCCTCTTAAAGTTGAACTTGTGTGTTCATGGGAGGTAACCAAGTGAAAGAGCAGCCTACTTTGCTGAAACTTCAACACCTTGGGGTCCAATGGCTATGGACTTACTGAAAAGGTTTGCTGCACGATTGCGCAAGTCACGCCAGGAAGAACGTCTCTTAATCCACAAGGATGTGGGATCTTGGATTTTCCTATGCGATGACCCTACAGACGATAATTCTATTCAAACAAATCAATCTGATCTCCAGATGTGAGTAGCTAACAGGTCCTGTGGAGGCGACCTGACGCAGAGAATTTACTTAAGCTACGATAATCGTGTTGACTCACAATCCCCTGTTGAGAAATTTCCTGTCGAAATCTGGCGCCTGATCGTTCGCGATCTGTTCACACCTCACAACCCAGAAGTTGGCGATGGGTCTGGGAGGACGCAGCTCCTTAATAGCAAGACTCGGATAAGCACCTTACTAGGTCTCGCTTGCGCCTCCAAACTACACCGGAAGATTGTGTTGGAGTTCTGGGCCAATACTGTCAACGTACTTCGGCACGACGACCCCTCTCACTTGGATCAGATGGCCAAGTTCAACGGAGTTGATGTTTTGTACTACGTAAGGTCAGCACACAAACTACTTGGCCTAACCTGTGCTGCTTTACGAGACCTTTGTTTAAATAAGGCGGTTGGTATGTCAAAATCAATACCAGATCTACAAAGCCCCAGAAGGCGCTTTTCAGCAGTTTGCTTTCATCGAAGAGCTCGTGTTTGATGGGCATACGGACATAAACTTTGGCACATCTTTCACGCTTCGGTGGGGTGAATCGAACCAGACTACTGCGGAGCATGCATTAACGTGGCAGGACGACGATGACGGGCCACCGGAGCAGGAGGCGCAGCCCCCTCCACGTATGTCCTATCACCGGCTTGCGGTGGCCTTTCCGCCGACTCTTCAGACTTTGCGGATCTACAATGGCCACACCCCCGACATCCACTTGATTCACAAGGCTGCGCGCGAGTGCCCTAAACTGCGGACCTTGACTTTAGCCCGCTGCACTCTTTTTACTACGATCAACTGCAAGTTCTGGCGCAGTTTACCACGCAGTGAGAGCGATGCATACTTCAACAATCAACAGGTGACAGAATACGCGGTAAATATTCTTAAAGTTCGTTGTGTAGTTACGAAGCTGACTGACCGGAGG
Organism: Ceratobasidium sp. C01; assembly: GCA_025200755.1. Taxonomy (NCBI): domain Eukaryota; kingdom Fungi; phylum Basidiomycota; class Agaricomycetes; order Cantharellales; family Ceratobasidiaceae; genus Ceratobasidium; species Ceratobasidium sp. C01. The sequence goes on along the minus strand of JANWGL010002754.1, from coordinate 27,806 downwards.
GTTTGCCCATCTTGAGGCCGTGGTGGGTAAAGAACTTGCGCGCCTGCCAAAGCTTGAAAAAGTCCAAATTGGCGTATATTTAACCGAGCATGCTGCCATTAGGACGCATACAGTAGAACATGCTGGACTCGGAGAAGGGGAAGAAATGGGCCTTTTAGGATGGAAACGCCTTTGTGAGAAGTGCGTACTTGAGTATCAACGACCAACGAGACTAGCACAACGGGAAGCGACAGCAACTCTAGCCAAGCTAGTTCCATCGTTAACTTGCGTGTCGTGGTTGTCTTTTTGCTCAATGGGACGCACGGAATGGGATTCACACTATATCCTGCGTGGCGATAACGAAGGTTTCAAAGGTTTGACGGTTAATTGATGTTCGACCAAAACCCTCCTCCGTGGACTTCTGTCTCGTATGTTCCCGCATGCTTCATATTCCTGGTTTGTACTTTACGATACCCCCTCACGACCTATAACGACACGTTCTTGTCTATCTTCGTTATTACCTTTCTGATCAAGTTTTTGTTCCGCATGTCGTTCTTGTATGTCCTTTCGCATGCATTTCAGAAAAAATATTCTCGACTGCATGCGAGAGTGGTTGCATTTCTAGGCTCGCTTGTGATTGTTTGAATAGTCCGATGTTTGTGCTCGTAACTTGTTATGATATAATGAATAATGTACACGAAAATCTGATAGTGTAGTGTGAACAATTTACATCAAATGCACATTCCGCGCAAGTGTGATTAGCGAAAGCAATGGATTCTTGAAGGATGAATTCTTATGAACAATAAACAATGTAGATATCAAGAACTCTAGTAGATAAATGAAATATACTGTAGCCATGTATGCGTGGCGGTCGCGACCGTTGCGGTCAACCTGCAGCGCCGCCCCAAGCCTTTCTCCTTCTTAGGTGTAGTTCATATCTTTGTATGCGGCGCCTCTGGTTGAGCGAATGCTCAGGTTTGGCTATTTAGCCCTTGGAAATCGACAGACACCTTACTGTGATTCCTCACTTACCTATAGTGATACCCGGGAGCCCGTGCTATCAGCGTTCCCGGCACCCACTTTGAATAAATGAGTCCCCGAGAGATAATTTGATCTCTTGAAGACTCGTCAGCAATACGTTTGCTACGACGCTTCATTAATTGAAATTTGGTGTTAAGGATTTCTCGGACCTGTCTCTTAATACTGCAGGTGTAATTCTCTTATAGTTTGCTATCACCGAATCTCGTCGGGAGAGGGGGGCTCAATTCTAAAGGGCACAATACAACCTACTGTATGTATTCATGCTGTACAAGGACAGTGCTAGCTTGTTCGTTTTGTCGAGTCTGGTTTTTTCACTATTCAAACATATCCAAACCAGGCGGGTTTGCCTCAGCATCTTAAAATGATTAGCTGGGGTGACAGCTTGTGAGTTGGGAAGAACACGAGAGGATTTGACGGCGGCCGTTGCTTAGCAAGCGGGACGACTTGGCTCAACAGGGCTGTGCTATTTGGAGCTATTTGGGCAGAAGACGAGAAAACGAACAAGGTCCAGGATGAGATGGAGCGAGATGGCTTACCTGGTAGACCAAGCCTTCCTTTTTAGGACGAACTGCATGTTGGAAATTGGTCGGGGTGCAGTTGATCCTAGAAGGCTTGGAATACTCGGGCATGTAGGTAGCCACGGTTTGCCGGGGCACGATCTCACCGTCCATCCACGAATGTACATACATGTCATATACAAATTATTATATTTCGATGTCTGGCTTTCGAATGGTGCACTTTGCGGCGCGAAATTCGCAGGTTTAAAGGTCGAGAAATTCCCGGCAAAACCGGGCAGATTACTAGGAAAACGCTAAGCGCCGATGTCAGGGTCCAGGTGCTGGCTCGCTCTCCAAACCTCGCGTCGGCCAGTACTCACGTCTCAGTGTTCTAGAGAGCTATTTATTAAATACTAGAGGTCTTATTTATTAACAGCAGCTTCTATGTGCGACGTTTTAGACGAATATGGCTCGCTGGACCTCAATGAGGACGACCTGCGTGTGCTAAACGGATATCTTGATCGCCCTCTCTCGCGTGGCGCACTTGTTTTTGGCTCTGAAGCGTATGCAACTGATTATCGAGCTCGTCTGGGGCTAAATACTAAAGATGTCACTGGTTATTCACCTCATACTGGGCAACTTGACTGTGCTGTGGCCGCTCACCTGGGTCGGGATGTTTGTGTCATTGCGGGAACTGGGTTCAGGAAGACCTTGCCTTTTATCGTGAACTGCTCGATGGATTGAAAGCTTCTTGTCTGTATTGTTTTGCTATTGAACGCGCTTGGTAATCAGCAAGCTAAGACTTTCCGGGAGTGGGGAATCGAAGCGATGGCGGTAAACGCGACCACTAATTACCTAGAGCTCTGCAAGGTAAGATTCGATAGCATACATCCCTTCATATTACATTTTTGACATGTTAGATTCGCTATAACACACAGGACATTTTATCTGGGAGGTGCCGAATCGTAATTTCGTTGATCGAGGCCTTTAGCGATACTACCCGCCTCCTCCCCTTCGTCAAATCCCCCGAGCTCGCCAACAATGGCCGGCAGATGTTCGTTTACGATGAGGCGCACGTCATTGTCAACTGGAGGCGAGGATTTTGGCCGTTATATGCAGTCGCAGGCGATTTAAAGCTGATCGGCAATGGACGCATACCCTCGATTAATGCTACTGCAACTGCGAATGCTTTGATGCGCGAATCGATTGAGCAGGTCCTTCAATTTGGACCAAATTCACCTACTATTAACCTTGGAAACTACCGGCCAAACTTGGCGTATTCAGTACGCCGTCTGGCGCATGCATCCGCATCAGTAAGATCCTTGAGTACTTTCTGTCAAGCACTAGCTCCCCAGACATTGTACTCCTGGCCTCGCACTCGCATCTGTGGTGGCCAGCGAACGGGCTCTGGCGAGCGAGGGAGAGCGGACAAATTTAGTAGCCTAGTGCGAGCAACAACGACCTGGCGATGATCCCGTATGCTCCTATCGCCAAATAAGATGCCCTCGAGTAGCTCAGACCAGGTAATGCCCGCCTCAGACAATAACCCTAGAGCACGAATAACGGGGCTCGTAGATTCATAGTTAGGAGCCTCTAGTGCATCGTTCGCCTCGTCGCCATCGCACAAAGAGTTATCGGGGTTAAGTACATCGTGGATGAATGCGTTACATATATGGTGCGTCACCCTCGTCGGTGGCTTCAGCATCGCCATCAACGCTCCCATCATCACCAAATAGGTCTAGGGGGTCACTAACGATGTCGCTAGGACCTCGCGGTTGCATCATGTCGCGGAAGAGTCGATAGCGGGGAGCAATACTATTCAAGCTGCCTCGGAGAGTGAGCCTCTCAATAGGACCCTGAGATCGGCGCTTAGCGTTTTCCTAGTAATCTACCCGGTTTCGTTGGGCTTTTCTCGACCTTTAAACTTGCGAATTTCGCGCCACAAAGTGTACCATTCGAAAGCCAGACATCGAAATATAATATTTGCTGTACCACATGTATGTACGTTCATGGATGGACGGTGAGATCGTGCCCCGGCAAACCGTGGCTACCTACATGCCCGAATCAACCAAGCCTTCTAGGACTGAACTGCTCCGGGTCCAATTTCAAATCTGCAGTTCGTCCTAAAAAGGAAAGAGGCTTGGTGTCCAGGTAACGAGATGGCGAATAATGATGCTGTGAGACAGACCCCGGTATATTCTGCAGATAACAAATCCCCTGAGTTTTAAGGTGGAATCCTCGGAACTCAAAATCCCACCTAAATTCAGGCGGAATTACCCCAAAGGGGAAACCCTAACGCTTGAACATCATTATTTTGGGGGTTCCCCCTTTGAGTGATATTATACGGAAATCTGCACTCCACGGGTTTGTGCATCAAGTAAAGATACTAAATTCCAAGTATTTTATGATTCATTCCAAGTTAACTCAATCCTATCGTAATTTTCTCGCGAATTCCACCCAAATCCCGCAGTATTCGCTTCCCACAGAGATTAGCGCCTTCTTTCCCGCCCTGTCCTACAATCCCTCCTCCCTCTCTCATATCTGCGAGAGCCACTGCGTCTCGTGGGTGGCGTACGTTGTCCCATATAAAGGATGATTCCTTTCACGAAGAAGTTACTGGGCCGGTTGCGACACTGGTCGTCATCAGCGAAGCCACCAACAGAGCGTGGATGGTCTGAGTCTTGGGAACATATCTCTACAGAGTCGTTTGGATTCGTGTCTACAGAAAAGTTTTCCTGGGACAGCTCGTCTGAGATTACCAAAACGAAACAAGAGCAAGTAGCCCCATTGAAGTAAGTTGTCATCTATCTCGCACGGCGCTATTTGACTGTGATTGATGTCAGCATTGGCGTGCTCTTCCCCCTCGAAATATGGCGCAAGATCATGAATTATGCGACGACCCCTTTCGGTGAAGAGGAAGAAGCGGGGGAATTTGGCCTGGCCAAATCGAACATCGGGGTACTGATCGGTCTAGCAAGCGCGTCTAAATTCCATAGGTGCATCGTGCTCGAGTACTGGGCATGCACCTTCTTTGCGAATGAGCACGAAGATCCTCTCCAGCTACGACTGTTGGAGCAGTCAAGCGGGGTGAAACTTTTATGCAATGTGAAGTAAGTATTCACAAGTATAATACTCGTATCTAGGCTTCTCATAGTTAGATGCCTCTTCAAGGCGTTTGGTGTGCGGGGACAACTACAAGATATATCACGCACCGGCAGGCGCGCTTCGAGAATTCAATTCTCTAGTTGAGCTAGTAATCGACGGACATTCCGATATCGACTTTGGTGATATTGTTCAGCACAAAGAGCTACCTGCGCTTGCGCAGACAGTTCAAGTCGAGGATGTCGCCCCTCAACAAGCCACAGCCCCACGCATGACTTACCGTAAACTCAAAGTCAGGTTTCCGAATACGCTGCGAACCTTGCGTTTTTACAACAGCCATGTGCCCGACTTGTACCTGATTCGAAAGGCGGTACGGGAATGCCCCGAGCTACAAACGTTTACGCTTGCGCGCTGCACGATGTTTACCCGAGCGGGATGCAGATTTTGGAATAATCTACCTGGTGGAGAGAGCGATGCTTACTTCAGCAACCATAAAGTATCGGATTACGCGGTGGGTGTCAAGCTTGGTCTTAGTATTCCCAGATGTATTAAGCCTTCCGTAGGCCGCAGTTGGCAAAGAGCTCGCCCAGCTTCCGACTCTTAAAACTGTACAGATCGGCGTTTACTTGACGGACCACGCAGCGATCAAAGCACATGTCGAGCAGCACGCTGGCCTTGATGCCCTCGCAGATATGAAACTCTCAGACTGGAAAACCCCCTGCAGCAGTTGCGTAGCCGACTATCAAAAGGCAACCGATCTGGCTGAAAAGGAGGCAACAGAAGCGCTGGCCAAAGTTGTGCCGCATCTAATCCAGGTCTCTTGGTTATCTTTCTGTTCAGGAACGCGTACGGGTTGGCATACCCAGCATATTGTGCGTCACGAAGATGGCCACCTGGAAGAAATTGTGCCAGATCCCAACAATTGAAGTCGGTCCTTTTTCATGCATTTTGGAAAGATATCTCTGGATTGGGCGTACCTGGTTTAGAATCCCCCCCCAGTTTGCATGTCATAGTGGCCTTGTCTTGAAATTGTTGTTGATCCTGGATGGGTTACTCATATCCTTGTATTTGGCATTTAGCTGCTGTTGCGTTTATCTCACCTACAACCACCTCCGATATCGTATCAGCAGTTTCATGCCTGTCACTCCTAGAACATTTCTCGATATTGTTTTGTTTCCACAAGTTGTTTGAGTATTGTGCAATCTAGTTCTGAACAGGTGTTTAGCGTCACTTTGGGTAGGTGTTATTTATGTGGGATTTTTATTACACTGGTGTTTTGGCAATCGCAAGTGCCTAGACTACTACAGAACGCAAGGCTCAAAAGCCTCGGCAGAGAATGTACATATAGCGCAAGCCAGCTCACAATCAGCAAGCACTGGAAAATGGCTATTTTAACTATAAAGCATGGACGCGTGGGAAAGGATTTGTCATATACAAGGTCCGATAAACATAAGCGCCGAGACAAAGCAAGCGCGTAACGGGGGCTCGGACACAGCTAAACGCACGGGTACTCAGACGCAGCTTAACCATATGTACGTAGAGCCCCAACCGTCGGGACCACGGGTACTTAAAGCTAGTCGCTATAAGCAACACGGCCGTCAATATCCTTCCCCCGGACCGCGCGGGCACGGTTTCCTTGTCAGATAATGAGGGATGATGTCCGTGAGTGAATTGAAAACCGTGATGAGCACGGTCATATAAACTCACGCCGAGAGGGCAAATGAACTTTGATATGCTGTAAGTCAAACCTAGATGTATATATGTATTCTACAGCATAAGCGGGGGATCATAAGTTAATCCGCATGCAATCACGGAGTAAAAGCGTTCCATGCTTCGTTAAGAGCGCCAAACACACTATTCGCTATCATGCGTTGCTCGACGGAGGTTGAGCTAGTGTTGAGCTAGAATCATGGGTCTATGTCAGATAGAGTTAGGTATCTCGTATCATAAAACAAACGCACCTTATCCGGGTGTACTTTTGCGATCGCGCGAACATATTTGATCTTCACTTGATTGGGCATAACGAGCTCGTGCATGCTGGAGACCAAATACATGAGCTATCTCGCTTGCGTGTGAGTTGAGTTGATATTGACTTACCCGACTTTAGTCCATCCAAGTTCAGGCCACAGCACGGTGTCCAAAGAGGCAATCAGCGCTCGAATATTGTTCTCCTTCCCTATTGTGAAGGATAAGGTGAATAAGAGTGCCTAACGATGAGTAGAACAAGCTACTTCACGAACCTCCTTTCCAGGACACGATGCGCGCGTCTACGCTATCCTTCAGAGTGTGTTTCTCCTCCGCCTCGGCTTCCGCTGCAGCGTTGGCAATTTTCAAACGATGCACTGCCGAATCCTCAAGTTTCGATGGCGTGGTTCGAGCTGGCGCGGGACGCGGCTTCGGTTTAGGTTTGGCAGCAGTGGGCACCCGAGTTCTTGGCGGCGGGGCATTGCCTCCGTCTTCCATTCGTTTGCACCTTCCTACACCTTGCACTCCATCTGAGCCGGCTTTGCCGCCTGCCCAAGTTCCCCCAGCCTTGATAACTCTCTCCCAATCTTCTCGCGCCCGGGTCCATTTTTCCGTGCTTTCTAATACTTCGGCGCGGCGACGGAGAGCTTTCAATGCTGCTGCCCCAAGGTCCACGTCTGGGGTGGGCGCCTCACGCCGAGGGTCAAACTCCTCCCCAAGCATCGCGAGAACGGCAGTACAGTCTTCGATCGAGCCTGTGGCGTCGCCAGATTTCGCACGAGCGGCTGCGCGGTTGTTTAGAAGAGGAATCCTGACGAGATGTCCCTCGGGGAGAAGCGCAAGGGCAGCGGTATATGATTCAACAGCTGCACCGTACTGCCCGAGTTTGAATGCTTCAGTACCCTTAGTCCGGTGTGTTTGTGCGCTACCAAGTGCATTGGCTGATACGGGCGGGTTGGTACGAACACGTGGAGGCGGGAGAGGGGAGGTTGGTCGGCGCTCTATAGGTGACGGCTGGACTGGAGTTGGAGCTTGTGATGGGGCTTTTCGACGTGATGGAGAGACGTAAGCGGTGGTGTCTGAGAACAGCGAAGCGAGTTTGTCCGCAGGTCGTGATAAACTTGTAGTAGACACTGGAGACGGTTGACGCTGCTGTCGTTGCGATGATTGACGCGAAGGGGAAGGTCCACGAGGTTGCCGGTCTTGTGAACGAGGAGATAATGCTGAGTCATCCTCGTCCCAGAATCCAGGGCGCGATGGCGCTTCTTCATTTCGATGTTCTGATAAAATATCAGCCTCGTCCCGCATCCAGGCTGGTCTCCCAGGATCTCTGGACTGCACGGGAGTGTTACTAGTTGTAGTAGTAGTGCGCTCCTCATAGACCTTCAAGGCTTTCTCCTTCCCTTCCTTCCAGAGGGCATTGGCACGGCTAAACATGCTGGCGCCTAGAACAGAAGCTTGAGCCAGCAGCTGGTCCGCTTTGTCTTGAAGCTGAGTCGGAGACTCTTCGCTAGGCTGTTGCAAAACTGCACTCCTAGAAGGCCCAGCTCGCCTCCGACGACGCCGTTCGGCTTCTTCCTGTTCTCGTCGAGCAGCAGCATCTTCTTCGCGGAAGCGTTCGAGATCATCCGCGTCGGGGTCCTCGCCCTCAGGCGCACCGGAAGCACCCTCAGCAAGCAAAGAATCAAGCGCGGCCTGGACATCTACTCCTGTGGACGTTTTGGCCAACGCCTGCCTTGCTTGTTGAAGAGAAAAGCCCATCTCGACAATTTGACCAAGTATATGTGGCGGTGGCGACGCAGTTCGACCTGGCAGAGGGCCCCCCGTCGAACGCTGGTCATTAGGTGGAGTACGCGACTGAGGATAAATCAATCAATAAAACGCGAGGAATACTTCTACGCGTTAGAATCGTGTTTTACCAACTTACCTTTGGGGTACGTGAAGCTTCGGAGACCGGTTTGCTCAACTCCCCTAACAGATTGTCCTGGTCTTCTCTATTACCCCAATCAAAATCACCCGGCGTGCCAGAACGGACGGGAGTGAATCTCGATGTTTGAGAAGGCACGGTAGGAAGCCCAGAAGAGGACGAGTCTAAAAGATCGAACAAGTCGGCGGCACCTCGAGAGTTGTTCTGAACAGGTGAAACATTAGATGAGGGAGTGGGAATCCTCGAAGTTGGTTTGCTAGGGGCGAGAAATGTGTCAAGATCCCACGGATCGTCGTTGGAAAGAGGCGTCGCTTTGGTGGCACTAGATTGTGCCGACGGCAGAGGCGAAACTCTAGAAGGAACCAGCAAAGTTGTATCGATCCTCGAAGTTTGTTGCTGGGGTGTGGGAGCAGAAATCGTAGAAAACTGATTGCTAGCACCAGAACCCGACCCAGAAGTCGCAGCTTCAAATTTATCCCAGAATGCACCGTGCGCCTCGCGCTCCTTCCTTGCTTGTTCCTGTGCCTTTGCCAGTTCTCGGTCCGCCTGCGCCTTACGCTCGGCAATAGTCATGTTCTTTGATTGCCCATTGGTCGACAAGGATAAGAGATCGCCAAACGCATCTCCAGAGGTGGAGTTGGTAGTTGATTGGACGCTAGACCCTCCAGTACGAGAGTTGGGGCGATAAGACGGGCCACTAGGCTGTGGGGACAGACTCTGGGCGGCAAAGTAGGAGGGAGTTGCGACACGCGAAGTGGGCTGAGATCCAGCTTGAAGCCCATTTCCCTTAGACGCAAGAATTTGACTAGAGATTGACTCCCCCCCAGATGGCTTTTTGCCAGTGGTGGGCGTAACACTATTCCATAAGTCTGCAAAGTCTGACATTCCGCTGTCACAACGTAAGGCAACATCCGGAGCAGAGAATAAAAGTTCGCATACCAAGAAAAACGCTACCTAGATCTTTCGATAAAAGTATAGGAAAGCAAGTGTAAATCCCACTCCTAAAAAACGAAAACACTGAATGACGAAGTCCGGCTCTTGTGTGGTAACATTTGATAACCGAGATATTTGCAATTTCTTAACCGCCCCAAAAATAGGCGCCATTGCCACTGGATGCGCGGATATCGGGAGTGCTTACCGGCGAGTAAAAATAAGAACGGTTAGCTTTAATTTCAGCCACTTACGTGCTAGGATACTGCCTAGTCGATCACCAAGGCTTGGCAGACATATTTTACGATGCACGATGCCACCACATGGCTGATCGCGCGTGGAAACCTGCTTGTTAAAATACGACACGCGTAGACACAATGCAATCACAGCGAGGAGTCGTAGATTTCAGCAAGCGGATCTCGAAAGACGTGATGTCGAGTTGCGGATCTTACATTGCAACAGCGTGTTAGCGTGTTATGCTTTTCAATCCGATAGCTGAAAATAGAGGGGTGCGATAACGGCTTTGTATTCTTCAATGTAATTCACCGATATAGAGACTGAAAACATAGGTGGGGTAAAAGGAAACACGACGTGAAGCATGGAAGACCACCATAAGAACAGCATTTAGCAATAGCGACACGTATTAAAGTTGAATCAGAAAGAGATCGCATGAAAGGCTTGCATCAGTCGATGCGTGTTATCGTGCTATGAAAAGGAAGCATGTACGTATCCAAATTTAGTAGAAGGGAGATATCGATTGTCCGAAGCGGCTCGTAACGTTGGAGATTGATACAAATAAAAAGGGTATACAATTTCAAGCCAAGAACAAGAGAACAGGCTAAAGACTTCGAAGGATCTAAACCGGTATGGAACCAGCCATTCCTGACCGCTTGCCGTGTATATCCACCTTAAGCCAAGAACCTGATCGCATGTGTTGATTGCGGTGGTTGGGGTCTGGTTTCGCGGCAACACTACAGCGCCAAAACAAGGCTTGCGCCCTGGTTTAGCAGTGGTCCTGCCCCCGCAAAATGTACCTTGCAACCGCTTTTAGCTTTGGTAGCGACTAAAGTTTGAGTCACTGTTCCGCCAGGCTCTGGTAGTTGGTGAGGGGATTGGTACGGGATATCTGGGTCTTTCGCCTTTGGTTGGTATATGGTCCAGCCGAGATGATCTTCAGACCAATAGGAGATGAAGGCTACATTCTCCAGGCCTTTGTGGCAATCGAATATTGCTGTAGCTGCTTCAATCTCTGAATCGTAAGTATCTTTGACACCTTGAGATTGTGATGAGGTAAGTGGGGGGTTGCTCTCTGGTGTCGCTGGAACTGGGATAGGGGTAGCGCTTGGTTGGGCGGCGAATAGACGAGTTTGTTTATTATCCGGAGTTGGTGTAGGAGCCTCGGCTACCGCCGGCGTTGCGAGCGCGGGGTCGGGCGGATTGTCTTGTCCCGCGTTGAGGTACTTTGTATCTGTCAAGTAGACGTTGACGAATATGGATTTGAGTTGGATGAGCTTAGCCAATTCGCCTCCTAGCGCTTTCTGTCAATGATAACGTCTAAGTCCTCGATTTCGGGTTCGCGTTAAATCACACGTACCGAATACCCGTCGATGCCCTTGTTGGAGAAATAAGAATCGTGGTCTTTCGGGAAGTTTTTCCAGAAATTACAGTTGTCGGGTCTATTGTACTTTGTACAACGTCCCAGACGGAGGTGCTCGAGATCGGGGCATTGCGCGACTGCATGACGAATGACTTGCAAGTCTGGACCATGCCCATTGAGAATAGCGAGAGTCGTCAACCCACGAGGGAGGCGGGGGATGATTCGTTTGTAGGACCACTGGTTTTGTCCGCCCCACGTTTTGCTACACCCAACATCGTTGTGACAGTCCAAGAATAGTGTATGGATAGACGCCGAGTCGGAAAAGTCGAAATAATCCTTAACGATTCTATGTGATAGGAGGGCTCCCTCCGTGAGAATTAGAATCCTAACCTATGAATGTTTTGAATTAATATTTGCTAGTAGCGCTGCGCGTTCACTTACATAATCTGTGATGCCATGTTTCTTTGCGTGAGCCCAGTCTTCCGGGCCTTTCAGCTTGAGGGAACGAAACCATTCGCGAAAATAAACCTCTCGGTGTGCCTTGGAGCTCGTAACAAATCCAGCGGAAAACCCGAGTTTAACAGGTTCAAATAGCGTGCTCGGGTGCGAAGGGGTACTCCAAATTAGATACTTTGCAATCTCGCGGGTGAGTTCGGAAGGGAGACGTTTGGCCATCGTAAACCGTGTTGAGCATTGACTAGTGAGGGGATTGTGGTGTACTGGAAGTATGGACGGATGCTCATCGCGGCACACGATACCGCGATTTAAGAACGGACACGGACCAACGCGATGGCACCGTGAGGGGCTTGCGCAGAACGTCCCAGCGATCAATCAAACTTGGAACATTGATCGCCACCTTTTCCAATCATATTTGCAATGCACATTTGATGAACACCTGAACTCTAGCACCAAAGAGAACGCCACTCCTTCGAGCGGTTATCGTTTAGCACTGACGCCCCCCCACGCTGAGAAATAAATGGATACGCCCACCTAATGCTCGGGAGCGTTAAGAGTCTTCAGTCGTTTCTTTCAGCGGATCTTTGTTTATGACGTCCAAACCTGGGCTCCTCGGTTTCTATAAATGATATGGATTTATTAAAACTCTGCCCCTAGTCCTCATGTTGCTTTGCACAACCACGCCCTCAACATCACCCGTTTCCTCCCCCCCCCCTCGTAGAAGTCCCGAAACCAACGTATACAACTGCTTGACTACCTCCCACGGCCTCCTTGTCGTCGCCTTAGGCCTTCTTACGGGTGATCGGTGGTCTTGGAAAGTATGCTGTTTATTCGAAAACATGAGAGTAGATTACTGTCTATAGGATACTAGCTCAAACATTAGAGCGTCCACGCACAAGCCACGAGGTCAAAACGACAAATGTTCAAGGAATGGTAGGATGTCCGAGATGCAGCACAGATTGAAACAGGAGACGAAACGAGTGCAGAGAGACATGCGACAACGATAAATGCGAAAGAGAGAGTGTGTGCAGGAGAGTGGGAACGGGAGATGAAAGCGATGGTTTGAGGTCTATGCGTTCTCTGTGAGGATCGTATCGATCGACTTATTCAAGAACTCCTTGCGGCCTGTGAGATCTGCCTTCGGGAAACGTTGCATCACGGCTTCACGAGCACTCCTATTCATTGGAAGGTGATCAACAACAATTCAGAAAGAAAAAGAGTCAATTGCTTACTTTTTGGTGACGGTGAACAAATCTTGACTAGCAAGATAGTGCCTCAGGACCACCAGTAGTTCGTCATCGGTAGGATTGGTGCTCAGGCTCGGTCCACTTCCGAGAGGGTTCACGGTCGTGGCCATAGAGAATGTTGACATCGGCCGTCCACCCGTTCCAGTACCCAACCCTCCACCCAAACCAAGTCCTTGCCCACCAACGTTCGCTCCGTGCTCATCTGCGCTCCCGCCAAACATGTTCAGGTTCGTCATAACACTGTTCCGAGGTACGCCGCCCATCGTGCTCGCAGCGTAAGGATTGTTGACCATACCCATAGAACCCATCGAGCCCATCATGTAGGGGTTCATCCCCATCATCCCCATGTGCATGCTACCGCCTCCACCACCGCCGTGCCCCCCGTATTCACTTCCGGCTTGGGATCCCATGAATGGCATGCCCATACCCATGCCCATGCCCATCCCAACACCGCTAAATTGAGGCATGAGGTACTGGGCTTGGAGGTTCGGATGAGACCCTTGTGAGCGAAGACCAGGTCCACCGTGTCCATGCATACTGCCTGCCCCGGTCATCATATTCGTGTCGCGGTAAAAGTCTCCAGTCTGGGATCCTGCCTGATACGAGGCGGCTGGTCCGTTATCCGGTCCGCGACGCCGAGCGAAGTCGTGAGCAGACATCGATTTGGCCGCTTGCGTGAACCCAGTGCGTTTCGATTCTTCAGACTTGTGCGATCCAGTTTCCCAGGCCTCTGCTTCATATTCTGTAGAAAGGCGAGTGAGCCACCAGAGTTGGGGAATTCAATGGGTGGAAGGATAGGGGGATGGAAGAGTGGTGTGTGTTGCGTCCGGTCTTATTGTAGTAATGAGAGAGCTAGACTCACCACTGAACTTCTTGAGTGGAATCATGCTATCGTCGAAGTAATCGTCTTCTGGCATAGCAATAACCTTTCCTCCATGCCCATCATCTTGTGTCATACGCGTGTTACCCCAACTAAAGTCGTCCATGCACCAGAAAGAATAAACGGGCAGGAAGAAGCTGTACACGGGGTAGCTGTTCGATCGTAGATCAGTAAAAAGTATCGGAATAAGACGATGCACCTACGCAAGCAAGTAGATGATCATCCATCCAATCAACATGAACTCCCGTTTCAGCAAGAAAATTACAGCCTGTACGAACAAGTGTCAGATACTTATAAGAATAGAGCGTAATGGTACTTACTTGGAGACCATATGTGATCGCCAACATGATCAATGAAATGAGTGGGAGGGGCCCAGTACCCGTTGCAGTTATAACGATCAGGTAAACGAGCTGCTCAATACGATTAACTCGGGCCAATGCACACTACTAATTAGGACCACGCACATAAACAGCAGTTGCTGGCAGAATCTATAAGTCCAAAAAAGTCAACGCCCATTCAAACCGTAAATCCACCTCGACTCACAATAGTTCCGACCAAATCCAAAAACACGATAAACCGCATCGAGAAACAGCAGATCCCGCATAGCTCAGGCAATGTGACCAGCTCGCACAAGTTATGCACAGTCGAATTGATCCACCGACGACGCTGGGATAACAAGACACTCCACCGATCCGGGGCGACTGTATGCGCAATGGCATCGGGCGTAAACTTCATCTTGTATGTTGGGAAGTGTTTCATGATCAGCGTGGTGAGGTACCGATCTTCTCCTAGTGAGAGTAAGTTCTTCTTGTGCAAAGTATCAACAATGCCTTCGCTATAATCGTCGATGATTCGGTTCGAGATGATGATAGGTCGGCCTTTATCGGCGGTGCGGATACGGTACATCGAGAAACAGCCGGGAAGACAGGTGACGGAACCAAAGAGTGACTCGAAAGCCTTGGCCAAGTGATGGGAGATATAGTACTCGTAGACCTACCAAGAAATTTAGGCCCGTTGGTCACTCGAGAAAAAAAGATAAGACGTACCTGAATCATTGTCCACCAAGACCCTTCCTCGTTGTCCAGCTTCGTCTCTCCACAAATACCAATAATTGCGGAATCATCTGCTGTGCACGCGACCAGCCGGTTCAACGAATCGGGAGCAACAGTCTACCCAACCCCAAATTCCCAGTTAGCACCGGCCTGTCAAATACGGCAATACAAACTACACACCGTATCCGCGTCTACCATGAAAATATATTCGTAGAACGCGGGGTCGATCCCAATGACGTTTCGCATCTGATGGTAAATCTCCAACTCGAGAGGGCTCATAGGTGCGTCGAAATGAACGCGATTTAGGTAGTGAAGGAGCAGAATTTGGGAGTCTCGCTTTCCACGATTACCGGGTTTGCTGGTCTCGCTTGGTTTTCCAGTCTTGACTACTACGATGTACCTGATACGGGAATTGTGATGTCAGTTGGAGGCTTTAGCAATACGGTGAAGTGAAAAGCCGGCAAAAAATGGATGGCCGATTGAAAAGTGACGGTGAAAAGCCCATTTTACCTCCACCTGCTAAATCAGGCATATCTCCGCGCATCCCGACTCGTCAATCAGCACGAAACCACCTAACATCAAACCCTGATAGGAAACTTGCTCGCCGCAGCGAAGAACCACAACGGCGCCCAATCCCTCCCAGAAAAAAAGGAGTGGAAAAAAGGAACAGAAAAGCAAAAAGAAAAAAGGAGGGAACCAAGAATACTCACGGAACAACATGGCCCTCAAACTCATACAGCCCTGAATACACCTTGCCATAATTCAACTGCTTAGCACCCTCCCCAACGCTCTTGAACCTAAGTGGTTCCGGATCCAACGCTGGGTCTACACCTAGAATGTCCAGAGTGATACGGGGTGTAGTCCGATCGTTACCGGAACCAATGATGTTGCCGTCACAGATGAGGAAGAGGAGCTTGCGTTTATCGTCATACTTGAGGGCGGCGAGAGAGTCGATAGTTCGGCGGAGAGATTCCTCGTCTTCGGTGTAGGCGGGGACTTGGCAGATAACGAACTTGTCCATCGCTTCGGGGTTACGTTTGCCTGTCAACTGGAGGGCAGCCAAGACTAACAAGAGTTATTTGTGAGCCAGATGAACGACAATTAAGAAAAGGAAACTCACACTTGGAGAGAATAACAACACCCAAAATAGCAGCGAACACGATGAGAATAATTCCGCTGAACTGGCACTTGGGCGTCTTCCTGAAGTCCGTCTTGCCGACATAGAACATGTTCTTCATGCAATTGTAGAACTTCTTCCCGTCGTCCTCGCTCATATTCGCCAACGCGTTCCGGATCTCCTTCGTGATATCCTGTCCAGTCTGTTGCTTGAAAAGATCGGTAATCGAAGACTGGAGGAAGACGTATTTGGACTGATTCGGGTTCTGGTCGATCGTGTAGAAGTAGTCCGATAGATCATAGACATTGTCGTCCCAGACTGCCCATGTACGTGTTCCGTCCTGCGCGTTGCTTGTAATTCGCCCCCAATCGAAGACGAGCGTGCCCTTGTAGTAGTTCTCCATCTTGGGCAAGAACCGCGCCGTGTACCAATCGTCAGCTGCGAGTTTCGAGGTAGTAACTGATTGGGCCGTGCCACTCGTGTGCATCGCCGTCGTCACAACGATGTTAGTCGAATTGGCCACCTGGAGAACCATCGTCGAGTCCGCCACGAGATCCGGGCATCCAAGCGTAAGCGGGATAGGGAAGTACTCCGTAAGATCTTGTCCCCAGAGTTCCATCATGACATCCTGGGACGACGGCGAGGCCGAAATGTCGCTATGGCTGCCTCGCCAAAAGTCCGTCATGTCGTACACGACACCGCGCACGGCCACCCAGTAATCACTCTCGCCCGCATGTCCAGCCAACTCGTCCGTCGTCCAGGCCTTGTCGAATTGCGGACAGAGGAGTTTTCCGAAGATGATAATGTAGAAGATAACACCCGCGCATGCACCGAAGATCAACATGCAGATCGTCACTTTCTCGCGCCACGCCTGTCGGACCTCGGGCTTCTTCATCCGCCCAAGATGGATGAGGAGGAAAGTCGGGATCCACCAGGTGCAGAGCCACGTGTATGCTCGCCAGACTTTGCGCACGCGCGTCACTTTGACTTGGACGAATTGTTGCTTCCTCTCCGGCTTGACCTCTGGCGTCGCACCTGCACCTGCAGGGTTGGGTGACCTCGGCTCGCCTCCAGCGGCGGGTGACGGCAACGTCGCATACGAGGCCTTGCGATCCCATTCGCTCGCATGAACGTCTGCAAATGGCCCTTCCTCTCTCAGCAGCGACTCCTCTGCACCTTCCTCGCCCATCCCAGTTCCAACGGCACCGCTTGCACTTCGATCGTGCCGCCTCGTATAATCCCTCGCAGCCTCCTCTTCTTCACCCTCCCCAGGCTCTCCGGCCCTCACCCGATCCTCCAACACCTTCCACGGGTCATATCCAAACCAGATACACTCCCTCCCCTCCACACCCTGCTGCTCCCACCTACTTCCGTGACCATATCGCTCGTCCCCAGCGTCTTTTGGTACACCCACGATAACTTCTCCGACTTTCCGCTCAACCATCTCACGCACGCCCAGCGAACGGATCTGCGCCCTCACGCGCCGCTTATCGAAGCTGTTAGGCGTCTGGGAATCGTTCGGTCGGATACACGTCACGTTCCACAGAGTCGCAGCCTCCTCTTCGCCACCAAGCGCATCGGTCGCGACGCTCAATCCATACGAGATCTGCGTCAAGACAGGATAGATACCCTCGGGATCGAGTTCCTCCCTATCCCCGCCCGAACGACGAAGACGCGGACTCGGCATCCGCAGGGCCCGAGAGCCGACTTGGGAACGGACGACGACTCCACGCTCGCGCGCGTGCATCTCAACGCGTACAGCAGGGCCGGCAATGAGCTTCTCGATAAACGGCTCAGAGCTATGACGGAGGACGTTCAAAACGCCAGGATCGAGCGTGTCGGCGTCCTTGGCCACAAAGTCGCGTACGTCGTAGGATACTGGGCCGCCGTAATGGGCAATCCCGAATAGGGCATGCTCGGGCGAGGCGTTTGCCGACGGGGAAGCAATGTACGAGGCGTGGACGCCGAATGCGTGCGTCATGTCTTGCAGCATATCCGAAGGCCTCGGGATACCCGCACCCGCGCTCCTCGCAGCCTTGTCGATGAACCCGATCACGCCTCCGGGACGCTCAACACTTCCGGGAGCCGAAATTCCCTTCAAAAGCTCTACGCAGGCCGAGTTGTCGACCATCTGCACGATAGGCAACGAGATCCCATCACCCACAACCCGAGCGTTCAATCCAAGCTCGTCGTCAAACGTGTGCCGAAGGACGAAAGCGTTAACGCACTCGGCCTGGAAATTCGCGCAAAATTCGTCGAAACCGTTCTCGGCGAGCGCAGTGGCAAGGAGCGTTCCCGCCTGATTCGAACGCGCTTGGAACCCAGGGGTGTCGAGCATGGCAATTAGTCCGCCCGAGTCCGATTGGTCGGATTCGCGAGGTGCGATACGGTGGTTCGCGGTTTCGATGACGTAGGCGAAAAGAATCGCGTAGAGGTCCATGGTGAGCTGCTCGGTTTGTTTGGCGCAATCCACAGCGGCGAGGACAGAGGTGAAGAGGTCGCGGCGAACATAGTTGGTCCGCGTCGTGAGCGCCGAGGCGAGATCTTCAGACGCGACGCCCAGGAGGGATGCTGCCCGGTCAAGGACCTCGGGATTGACGACGTACGCCGGTTCCGCCTTTGCTTCTTTTGTGGTTCCTCCGTGATCTGCGAATTGGATGTTGCCGAGGGTAAGGATAGCCGCCAGGAGAGACCAAATGGCGGTAATGTGTTTGGGCTTGAACGCCAAGGTGCGTAGCGCATCTCGAAGATCATGCATAGCCAGGGCGTCATCGGAAAACGGGCCCGCGGGGAGACGATAGCACCCGCTTGACGCGAGCAAATTGTAATCGGTCATGTCCTCGAGCATGAGCATATCACGCTCCTGGGACGTGGCGCCGGCCAAGAGCTGGTAGAACACGTGAAAAGTGCGCTCGTCGTGGGCCAGGCGGGCGAGACGTCGCTTGTCCAGCCCAAATGGAAGCACCGCCGCACCGGTCAAATGAGCGCGGCCAGGTGAATCAAAGTAGAGTTCGGTGTAGCATGAAAATCGCGAAGCGGAGGCGGTGTGGGCTGTTTTTGCGTGTCCAAAGGACGAGAGTACGGTTTGGAGTGCGGTAAGCTGGGCGGCGACTTGCGCGGCCGGGCCAGATCGCGCAGAGAGGCGGACGAGCTGGGACGTGAATAGCGACGCGGTGTGGGACTTGCCCGAGCCAGTGATACCTCTGCGCACATTAGCAAAGTCAAAGACATCATGATCGACACTCACCTAAAAACCACGGCCTGGGGATTTCCTGCCCTTTTCATCATCGCGTAGACACGCGCGGCGAGCTCGTAGACATGGGGTTGCAACTGCGGTTTTTCCACAGCACGCGCGAGTTTCGCATACTCGGCCGCACTGAGATCGTTAACGCTCGCAAGAGATTTGAGAGGGTTGACAACAAGAAGAGTTGTTCCGGCAATGCGGACATATGGTTCGTCGGCGCGGAAACGAGTCTGGAGAACGGCGAGGATAGTCTCTTCGTTGGGGTAGACGGTAGACCCCTCGGTGTAGTTGACCAAGGCGGTCAAGTCGTGTGTGTCGAGCCCACTCCGGGACCCCATCGTTGTCGTTGAAGAGAGCAACCGGTTTTGCTCACCGCCACGCTGACTAATACCCCTATTTTTGATTTCCCATCCACGCCCCAGTTCCATCCTTCCCCACCCTTCCTCATCTGGCCACCAGGTAGAGACCCCATTTTCACAATCGGAGCCACAGTCGGGATACATATGTCTCCGGTACTTCAAACGATGAAACACCTTTCGTTGAGCAACTTTCATAAGAACCCACGTTTTGCGAGAGCCGCCTCCATCACTAAACCCACGTCGACAGAAAGCTCTTGCGCGCACAAAAAACTTTTTATCAGCTGAATGATAGAATCACGACTGTGGGAAACGATCCACTCTTGACCAAGTAGTCCTAAAATGGTGAATCTTTCGCGCAGGGACGAACCACATCCCTAGGATTAGAGGCATCCCTTGATTCAGACATGGGTGAGCCCAATAATGCGCGTCGTGCTCTGATCTAACTGAGCAACTACAAGTTTTCTCTTTGCTTTCACCACTTCGAGGCCATTATACCCCCATATATGCCTAGGAGAACGCACCCCGTCGCAACGAATGAGAGTGAACGAAGTGCCAACGTCGTGTTAGGTAATCTCTTCTCGCCTACAGTGCCCTGAAACTGAATTGGCATCATGCACGTCCGGCTAGACCTCTCAACCCCAAACGTCTCGCTGTCCATGGATTCAACTCGACAGTCTTTTCAGCTGATTTGAAGCTTTCAATTGAGCAGGCAGGGAGCCAAGCTCAACCGGTCATACTTCTCCAAGCCAAAATTTCGACACAGGGTATGTGCATACACCGCCCTGTCGCTTCGAAAAACGTGCTCCCAGTCCCGGGAAACTTTCCCCAATAAATTCTCCCTACCCAGCCGTACTATTACCGGTTACACTGTCACATACTAGGACGCATACAACGTCGAATTCAAATTTTACTTGACAGTATTATCAGTCAGTCTGCGTGCCAATCGCCTACCGTACTCCATGATTACTAGGTTCTCGCTTGGATTACCATTCATTTTACCTCTTGGAATTCAGCTGCTTTTGGTTAGAAGATTCGTTGGAGAGGGAGGATATGCCTGTTGGGTGGAAGAATTATGATCACCCCTCGGCGCACTACAACCAGCCGATGCCCGGATTGAACACGCAACACGCGAGCTCGAAGTGACCATACTAGACCATACCCTCAACAACAGTACTTGTATATCTCCTTTGTGCCTCACACGGCTTACCGGAGAACGTCACTCGCGTATTTCTCGATCGAGTTTGTCTCTAACAAAAGCCTAGCTGGCTCGCCCATGACCTTTAACTTTGGGCTGAGAGCTAAAATGCGGAGATTGTGGCTAGTACTAGTATCCGCTTATCTCTTTCCTTTTACTCTCGTTTCGCGTGTGCATCCTCCGGTCCTATGCACCATGCACACTTACCAGAGCGCCAGCCCTACTCCATTGCGAACGTCATGCCTTGAACATACTTCTAGAAATTCTTAGCTTGCTTGGATTGGTTCAGCCAGATTCTCCTGCAGAAATATTGCACGAATAGATACCCAGTTCATACTCGCCGGCGACCCAGTCGAAAGAATTGTCCAATTCAAGCCAGATCAACCAGCTCCGCTCAAGACATCCGACCCGAGAGATATACTACGTCTACCGAGTCCAAAGCAGATCCCAGAGCCATAGGTATATCGCAAAGCAGCTAAAACTAAGATCCAAAGGCAAGCCAAGAGCTAGTAGACTACGGACAACCCGCGAGTAGACCAAACTGAGCGAGGTGCGGGGTATTTCTCTCAACCACGCTGCACGGTCGATGGCTTATGTATCTCCCCGCATAGGCACGGGTACGCCCGCCTACGATGTCATGTGCACTTTTATTAGGGCCTTGAATGATGCTGTAGACTTTCCGCAGCCCCGAGACCGATAAGTCTGTGCGGGGACATGTGTTTTTGGCAAGGAAATAGGGGTTGCTCAGCTATCAACTGAATTAGATGTCTTCAATGAACTGCTCGATGGCGCTCCGCTTTGACGTTTGTCTGACAAGGAACCAAGACAATGTGTCTCGAGGATAGGCGACTCGTCGGAATAGCATCAGCCAAGAACCGGTTCTGATTTGTTCGCCTTCTTGATCGACCCCCGAAGTTCGACGTAAGATTGGTTCTGTATACGACCACTATTCGCTCAGTCCATACACGTGACCTTTCGATCGCCATTCATTTCTGAACGACACACGCCAACATGAAGCATCCACTCCCCGCGAAGCCAGTGATGTGGGCACGCGTGTTCATGACTTGATTTGCACCGCTGACAATCCTTCAGGGCGACTGGAGGCTCAATCAATTACAAGAAGCCCAAAGCTGGTAGGTGTTCTTCGAAGTCGTGCATGAGATTGGAACTGAAAACACATAATCTTAAGACGCGCAAAATGACGGTGAGCACCTAATTAGATTGAGATGATCCTGTGTATCTAATATGTTTTTCGTTGTGCGCAAAGGAGACGAAGAACGACAAATCGCCAAGAAGATCAAGGTGTCTGAACAGTCCAGCTTTAACAGTTTGCTTGCTAGTGACACGCAGCAGACGATTAAAACTGTTCTCTCCTCTCTTGCGCGTCTCCCGTTAGAGATCTTTAATGAGGTGTGGTTGAGAATTAGAGTTCCCTTATACAGCGCTAATTACTTGCTCCAAAGATCGCGTCGCGTCTCCTCGCTAAAGACGTGTTATCTTTGGCCCGAACCTCCAAGTCGTTTAGAAAGGCTCTTATGAATCGATCTTCAGCTAGAGTTTGGCGTGCGGCAATATCGAACGTGGGTGACCTACCTTCCTGTCCGACTACCATTAGTGAGCCTCAATACACGGCGTTGATATTCGATCTCCTGTGCACTGTAGGTCTTGAATCAACTCAATTTATCAACGTACTGACTAAACATGTCCCTAGGTATGCGGCCAAAACGGAGGCCCGGGCGGCACCGCTGTGAACGCAGTTTACCTCGTTCGACTCTGCAACTCATGTCGGGCAACGCAGTACGTTGGTTCTTTTCTAGTCATGTTATGTTGATGATGAACCCTGCCGCTAGCATGGTGCACTATAAGAGTATCCGCCCTGAGGAGATACGATCAGCGTTTCCGAAAAACGGGGCACCCGTATTGCGCCGCATGGTCGACGAGGAAACACGCTTGTATGAAGAACTCAAAACCTCCGGTAATCCCATAAAGATATATTCTTGGAAAAAAGATAAAGAGAGAGAAGTTGCCGAGCGTGACAGGGTAAGTGTCTTTATGGAGTATCTTGTATAATTTAGGAGTCAAATCGGTTCAGGTCGCGGCGCCAATCAAATTATACATAGCAAAGCAAGAGGAGGAAGCTAGGAATTCGAGATTACGTGAGCGGCATACGGAGTAAGCCTCCATAGTTTATCATATTGTTTTCGGTTTTCTGATGAGAGGAATCAGAATTAAGAGGCGACTGAAGGAGCTTGGATGGTCGGAAGAGAACATGTTCTTTCCCCAAAGGACTAGACCAAAATGGTTGGAAGTTCTCAGCTACAACACCCCTCTTACAGATAAACGTGAGTGTTTATATGCCTATTTCTCTTCTTCGCTCACGTCATAAGCCAGATTGGGAAAAGATCAAACCGAAGCTCATTGCCCTACTCGAGGCCAACCGCGAGGGTTCATCCGCCGGAGATAGGCATAAACGGCGCGAAGCTCGGCATGCTCGCCTCATGAAGCTCTGGGACACCATCAAGACTGAAATAGCCGCTTCCAACGGCCCAACTCCTACCTCTCAGACCATTACTGAAGCCGTGCTCGCGGCATCTCGTATGATGCCGGTTCCAGAATTTTCGGACGTCGCAGGCTGGTCAATCATCAAACAGTTGATTGAACCCGACGTTTCACTCTCGGAAATGGAATCAAAGCTTTCTCAGCGCCGCGCCGAGCTCAATCAAGAAATCTCCAACTGGGGAAATTCGATCAAGAAGTGTCTAGCAGATGCGTTGCGACAAGATTTGGCACAAAGAGAATGCGCACTTGAATCTCCTATCGTCGCTCCTATCACCAACGACTTGCTCACAAATCCGTTCGAGAGTCTTTCCCTGGACATGCAGATGCTGATTCGGGCGGATAGTATTTCTTCCCCTTGCTACAGCTTCTCGTATGGTCGAAAATCGCAGCCACCCTTCCGTTTCTATGACGCGCTCATTCGTTCAATGCGCGAACATCTGGACCAGGACGGGGTACCAGACTTGAAGAAGCCTTTAGATCCTACTCGTTTCAGGTGTCACCCGATCGCGCCAACTATTACGCGTGCTCTCCTCAAGTCTCTTGGCAGACCGGCCAATGCGTCGATCTTGGAGCTGCAGGTTCTCAATGAACGCTTCGTCTGCGGGAGGTGTAATGACGACAAGCCCAAGACATGGGTCGAAATGGTGATGCCACCTTGACTACATACATGTCACGGCCAACTAAATAGCATACTTTTAGATCCAATATTATATGGAACGCATGGAATCTTGGGAGGACGTAGAACGCAAAAAGCAGTGGTTTATTCAACGCAATATCGTCATGCATAATCTTCACGATCTTGAGTGTGACAACTCCAAGCCTCTTGTGAGACTACTGACGCCCGAGGAGCAAACCGTGCTGGAGGCCTTGCCAAGTGGTCTGCAAGTCGAGGTAGACGGCAATGAAGAGCCGTATGTCTTTATGTGCGGGCCTTGCCTTAGATCTATGGTTTATATGAAGGTCACCACTCGCCCGCGCTTGATAGAGCATCTTCGTGATGTGTGAGTCGTCCATTGCTGCTTCTATTTGGCCCTCAAACTCACTTGTAAGTTAGGCATGAGATCACCGAACCGCTATTGGAGGATCCTGAAGCCGACTTGACGACTATCAAGAACCACAACTTCAAAATAATGTGGACGATGCATCTCGTGGATGACGAGTACGAGCACGACGATTTTGGCGATGACAGCTGGTGGAACAGTGATAGCGACGGAGGAGATGAGGATGGTGGGGACGAGAATGGTGACGATGATGAAGACGGAGGTGAAGGTGAGGACAGGGCTGGGGACGAAGGCGGCGGAGATGAAGACGAATAAGGGCGAGATTTTGAAAAGAACCATCTTGATTTTTTATCTATTTTGACTTAGTGATCTTATGTGCATATATGCGTGGTTATTTTCGACCCAAATCAATGACCTGTTGAGCCAGCTATCCCCTTCGGCCCCTCCCTCTTTAAATGAGATTGGGTTGCGCATGATATGGAGGTGGTCTGAAATTGTACCTTCTTTCAAGATCAATGAACGTCAACTTCGAATATGGTCCTTTCGGTGCTGCCAGGCCCGCTAGATTACGCTATAATACTGACTGGATGTGGTTGCTTTCAGCGCCAAACGCGCGCACGTGACTCTAGATCAGTCCTTCAGCTCTCCGGCCGACTTCAACAACACGCGCCGCTCGTTCCCTACCAAACCGATGACGTGTGTATTTGTCTCAAGTAACACGCTGTGTCACTTAAGATTGCCTATAGGGATTATTCTGCTGGGGAACCTTTAAGCACTCAGAATAGGCGTGTAGCTGGTAAATGGCATTATCCTGAAATATGTGTCTTAAGATTGATGCTAAATATATCCTGGCACCAAGGTGTACATGATTACAGTGGGTCTTAAGTTTACTTGAGGCCATGATCGCGAATGACCCTAGCTTACTTCGCTGAAAAATCCAGAGCGACATATGAGGAAGAGGACCAAGGTGTCTGAATCCTCCAGGATCTTAGCCTCCAGAGGGACGCTGACGAAAAAAAAACTCACTTCTCTCCCCAAGTCGTCTCTCGTTGGATGTATTTTTACGGGTAAGAGTGTGAATTTTTTTCTCTATCAAGCGCTCATCATTTGCTTTCAAGATCACATCGAGCCTCCTAGCCGTAGACTTGCTGAACCTGGCTCGGACATGCAGTACGTTTAGGGACATCCTTATGAGCCGTGCGTCCGTTAAAATCTGGCGGGCTGCCATATTGAACGCCAACCTCCCTCCGTGCCCGGCCAATTCGAGCGAGCCTAAATATATAGCTATGATTTTCGACTCTCCTTGCATCGTGGGTCCTCTACTACCTTGGGGACAAATATAACCTAATAACAACAGCTATTCTAGAACTGTTACTTACAGCCAGTATCGCCATACTATCAGCCAAACAGATATTCTATTGTGCGCTTGTGTCAGACTTGCTGTGAAGCAATGTGTGCTACCTCTTCCAAAATATGTTCTTTATTTGACAATTGCTTTTTGTAGAGCAACTAACCAGTTAACTGAAGACATGCCGGCGCGGGTTCCAGACGCGATTGCAGGCAACCAAGCCGAGAAGAAAGCATGTCGGTTTCAGAGGACTGAAAGCTCCGACAATGATGAAAGGTTGGATGCACAGGATGTTGAGAGACTTCAAAGGCGTATCAATAAGAATCCGGTGTGTATTTTCAGATATGCGGTAGTCAAATCATGAACAAAGTGCTAACCTTCAGCTGTCGCTCTAACAGGAACAACAACAGAAGAAAATAGACGCGATTCGGCAAACCAGACATGCCGAGTAAGCTCGTTAATGATTTTCCCCATGGTCTGACTGCTCAACTGGAGAAATAGAATCAAAAGGCGGCTGATGGCGCTTGGGTGGACGTCGAAAGACATGGTCTTCCCTAAGCGCACGCAATCGCAGTGTTATTGGTTCTCGTACCTTAACCATAGCACACCATTGACGAGGAAGCGTGAGCGCGCCCCTTACGCACCACTCCATTCGCTAATATTTTGGAAAGACTGGAAAAAGATCAAGCCAAAAATGATTGCGTTGCTTGAAACCAACCGTGAAACTCGACCTGTTTGGGAGAAGGAAGAACGCCGGGACGCTCGATGCGTCAGTTTGGAAACGCTTTGGGATACCTTCAAGGCTGGTTTATCCTCCCAGGAGGGCCCGGTCCCCGCTTCTCAAACCCTAGCTGAGGCTGGGTTGGTGGTATCTCGCCTATTACCTATCCCGGATTTCTTAGATATCGTGGATTGGCCAATCGTGAAAGAGTTCATAGATATGGATGTTCCAGTTACAGAAATGGAGGCGAACTTTACGCAGAGGCGCGTGGAGGTCGGTCAAGCAGTTTCCACCTGGGGCGATATCATCAAGACCACTCTTGCCGATATGGTGCGTTGGGGGCTCTCTCAAAGCGGCTACACACTTGACAATCCCATCGTCGGCGTGATAAATCGTGGATTGTCAAATAGCCCGTTCAAAGATCTCTCCCCAGAGGTGCAGTTGTTCATTCGGGCAGACACCCTCTTCGGCACTCGCCACTTGTATCGCGGCAAGCCTTTTTATCACTATCATGAATTGATCTTCTCGGTTCGCAAGCACCGCAGCTGGAGTCAATTCCTCTCGGAAAAGCCATGGGGTACCACCGTGTTTAGGTGTCATCCGACTGCACCGACCATCACGCATATCTTACTCCAGTGTCTCGAGAGGCCGACAAATACATCAATACTGGAACTGCTGGCTCTTGATGAACGCTTCGTCTGTGGGCGGTGCAGTGATACAAAGCCTAAGCCTTGGCTTGAAATGGTGAGCCTTTCCATTGCTCTAGGATTCGTGCTAAGCCTGTATTGACATTATTGCATACAAGGTCGAGCATTATGTTACTCAGGATGTACGACGGAAATCTGTGCAGATGGGTTGGTTCATCAAACATAATGTGGCGTTCCACAACTTGCATGCTCTTGAATCCGATAACTCCAAGCCGCTAGTAAAAATCGTGACCGTTGAGGAGCAATCGGATATGTCAACCATCACAAGTACCCCTGCGGCCCCCGACCAACTTTGGCTTATGTGCGGACCGTGTCTCCGGACGGGGTTTTGGCCCGAGCTCTTGACTAGAACTCAGCTTATAGAGCACCTACGTGAGGCGTAAGTCTTCTCCCCCGCTCAAGTATTCTCTAATACCGAACGCCTTGATCTGCTAGGCACGAGCTTTCGGAGCCCCAACTGGAAGATCCAGTGGTGGATGTAGCCAATATTTTCAACAAGCACTTTAAGGTGGTAAATTTCTACGACACCGATAAGAACGGTATACATGACGAAGATGATTACGAAGATGAGTCGGACTGGTGGAACAGCGATAGCATCGGAGTGTATGAGAATGAAGACGGCAGGAACGAAGATAGTGAGGATAGCAAAGATAGCGACGAAGATGAAGACGAGAGCGAAGACGATGAATAACGACGGGATTCAAACAAGGATAGTCGTAACATCTAGCTATTTTACAACTATAATAGGCAATCTTGTGTACATACAGTGGGCGGTAAAAGTATTGCACCACGTGACTCAAAATCACCTCCCGAGCTCTAGCTCACGGAGCACCAAGGCATTTGAACCAAGAATAATACTATGTACACATGACTACGGGAGGT